>VZTM01012189.1:0-14411 GCA_013400555.1 Jacana jacana | reverse complement strand
AGGTCACTGATCACTTCCTCATTAATGGTGATGTCCTCATTCTGGTTCCCCTCCCTGCCTCCCTGCTCCTGTGGCCGAGTCTCCAGGGAACAGCCGGTTCCACTGTTAAAGACTGAGGCAAAGTATGCATTGAGCACCTCAGCCTTTTCCTTATCATTTGTAATTTTGTTCCCTTCTGTATCCAATAAGTGAGGAAGATTTTCCCTCACCCTCCTTTTGTTGTTTATGTACTTGTAAAACAATTTTTTATTGTCCTTAACAGCTGAAGCTAGGTTGAGCTCCAGCTGTGCTTTGGCTTTCCTAACTTTCTCCCTGCATATCCTCACTACATCCCTGTAGGCTTCACCACAGACCTCCCCTCTCTTCCAAAGTTCATACATTCTACTTTGTCATTGAACATAACATAGTATAAAAAATATTTACTGGTAAAGTTATGCATGAGTGGTGTTAATGCCTTTTTGAGTAGAACTTTATGTAGCCCAGAGGTTTTTAGGTATATATTTTTTCCTCTCCTGTGACTGTCTCTATGACAATACCTTTTTTTAAAGTTAGTATCTTCCTGTTACAAAAATTCTTAACTCCGTTGTATCGTTTCTCATCTGAGTAAGGTATGTAAGTTTAGGCCTTATCACAGCCTTTCAGTACTGAAAGGGGGCTGAACTTTTTAGCAGGGCGTGTTCTGACAGGACAAGGGATGTAATGGGTTTAAAATAAAAGAGGGTAGATTCAGAATAGATAAAAGGAAGAGAATAAGAAAATATTTTGTAATGTGGATCGTGAAACGGTGGAAGAGGTTGCCCAGAGATGGTGAATACCCATCCCTGGAAGCATTCAAGGTCAGGTTGGATGGGGCTCTGAGCAACCTGATCTAGGTGAAGATGTCCCTGCTCATTCCAGGGGGCATGGACTAGGTGACCTTTGAAGGTCTCATCAAACCCAAGCCAGTCTACGCATCTATGATCATGAAAAAGTCCAAGAAAATCCTGTATTGTGCAACTGAATGTGGTTGGGTTAGACAAAACCTATCCTGCCTTCTTTAGTTATTGAACGAATGCACAGTAGTGCTTTATCTTGAGAGGCAGGGCTTTCGTGTGACTGGACTGTTAGAAGGCCTTTACTCCTCCTGTCCATATGGCTTTCAGTTCCAGACCGTTCAGAAACAAATGTTTTCATTTAAAGCAATGATTAAACTTGATCATAGTAGAAGGCCAAGCAAGTCTGAAACCTGGTAAATCTGTTTCCTGACAGTGCCCTGTACTGTTTAAAGTCAGTGACTTGGGAGTGATTTAATGAAGAAGAAAAGTTCCGCTTTCAGAAATGACTGGGAAAGTGTCAGTTTGAAGAAGACACTGTTAGGGATTAACAGTGACTTTGTAGAATACTTCAGGCTTCTGCTTTTATTTGATAATCTTACAAGTGTTTGTTGTTTCAGTATGTTTGAGTGTGTCTCCATCTGTTGTAGGAAGCTTCCTCAGACAAATAAGCAGGGTCTGAAATGGGACATGAATGGCTTTTTGAAGCCAAACGTAGATCTATTCTTTAATGCATGGAAGAAACAGTACTTGTATAAGACAACTGAGTTTGGTGGTTGTATTGTTGTTTGGGGCTTTTTTGTCTTTTTAGGTATTCTGTTAGTTGGGCCACCTGGTACTGGTAAAACTCTTCTTGCACGGGCAGTAGCTGGTGAAGCTGATGTTCCATTTTATTACGCATCTGGATCCGAGTTTGATGAGATGTTTGTTGGTGTGGGAGCTAGTCGCATCCGAAGCCTGTTCAGTAAGTTCAATATTTACAGGTTTGAAACCTTTTAACATGGGAGACTTAAGTATTCCTTGTTTTATGAGGTTTGGTCAGGGTACAGTTCTGGTTACTGGAAAGTAGTAGCGTATGAGGCTAATAAATAAATTGTTAATTGTGTAGGTAAATCTCAGAATTCGGAGAGCATCCATTAACTGTAGAATCTTGTTAGCTGTCAGGTGAAATTGTAGCAAAAATTATAATAGATATTACAACACTCCTAGAGAGAATAGAAGTAATTTAATTAGAAATGTAGTGTCCTGTAAACTAAATAGTAAATTACAATTTAAAATATTCCTGCTGTCAGATGTAAGATATTGCAAATTTGAATTAATTTGTAAAACTCAGATAAATAGTGTTAGCCTTCTCGATTACTTCTCTCATATTTTTATATTGTCTTTTCTCTTTCTCAGAATTACAGCTTTATGGGATCACAGTGATCCTGTAAGATGAAATCTCACCAAGCTGAGACTCCCTTCCCCATGCCCATCACAGGCCCAGAAGAAAGGGCACTTTAATGAAACTTTAAAAATTAATGTTCAGTTTGATAACTTTCAACACAAGAGGCTTTCTATTTTCATTGGGGAGCAGGGAATTCAACTTGTCTCTTAAATGGGAGAAGTATAGTGCCAGGGATATACAATGTAGAAAGCACTTCGTGTTTGTAGAAGAGATGTGACTTGCTTCACCTGGAAGCAAAATGTGACATGATTGTACCTTAAAACCTGCATTTCCTTGAGTATAGAAGTTCAGATGACTGTCACTGTTACAGACGTGTCCAGCTGGGATAGATGAGTTGCATCCTGGTGTGCATGTACCAGTTGATGTTCTTAAAGTTCATTACTGCATTTTTATTTAGTGGGTTTAATACCTGTAAACTTGAGGTCTTCGTTGTTAAAGAACAAGCAGGTTCTATTAGTGTTAGTGATTAGATGCATCGCATGTCCTATTATTTTTATTTACTAGATCAACATTTTCTACCTAAGCCTATGGAATAAACTCTTGTAGGGAATTGATACAAAATATAATTAATTTCTTAATCTGTTTTACTAATTCTTTCTTGTAGAAAGAATAAGATGATGTGGAGATGAAGAACCTTGCTTCTCATATCTCTTCATCTCAAAAATACATTTCAGTTTTTTAGACTAAAATCAAGACAATTCTGGTGATATCTAATAGAATGCTTTATAATCCGGGAGTAATAGAAATGGTAGAACCCTAAATTACAGGATACAATGTCTGTTCTTCTGTGTAGTTGACATGTCCTGCTATTTTTCTCTTGTCAGGGGAAGCAAAAGCAAACGCACCATGTGTTATATTTATTGATGAGTTGGACTCTGTCGGTGGGAAGAGAATTGAATCCCCAATGCATCCTTACTCAAGACAGACCATTAATCAACTTCTTGCTGAAATGGACGGGTAAATATGTGGATTCTGAGGGTGCAGAAGGCGTGTGGCTGGCTGGTGTTTTAAATAGTTGGGTGAATTTTTCTTCCTTGACAGCTTTGATGTTTTTCATGGGGTTTTTTGCAGTGCTTTTTAACGGTATAAATTTAAGATGTTCTTCTGACCACTTTCTAGTACTGCCAACAGTAGCATTAATGGCCCCACTGTAAAAGAACTTAGAAGCTTCTGAGCTGTAATAATACAATAACTGCAGTTATTTTAAATATTTTCTCCATATTTTTTTTTGCCTGGCTGTGTATCTAGAGGAAGAAGTTCAACTCTGATAATCGGGGGGTGTTTTTAACCAGTTGCTGGATTTAAGGTTCATTCTTGGATCGCGTGTTGTGGTTTGACAGTGTGGTTTTGACTGGCTTGTTCAGCTTATCTGAAATAGGAAGTAGAAATAGTTACTGACAAAAAACCAGGTGCAAATCCTGTCTCCAAGAGAAAACCCCCAATAGTCTCAGTTTTGTTTCTTTTTTTTTTCTCCACAGGTTTAAACCTAATGAAGGTGTAGTTATTATTGGTGCAACAAACTTCCCTGAAGCATTAGATAAGTGAGTGTAATGTATTGATCATTTCTACAGGGCCTGTATTAAAAAACAAACAAAAAACCCAAAGTTGCTTGTGATAATCTCTGTTTTAAGTGTTAGCACTGGGTTTTTTCCTTCTTAAAAGGATGTTTATTGACTGGGTTTTGGTATTTAAAAAATTGTCAAGTTAAATATGGAGAAATAAGTAATGTTCTCCTAAGCATATAACATTTCTGCAAGTTTTTCTGCTTGAACTGACTAGCTGCATCCCTTGTCCACAGTGCAAAATTTTCAACTGCCAAGAAGCCCTTTTAAAGTGGGTTGGTAATTAAACATCTTTGGTCTGTCTCTTTACAGACAGATAAGAAAAATGTATTCTTTGCATCTGGACAACAGACGTAGTTTATGTAGGTGTCTTCCTTATAAGCATGAGTAACGATTCACTGCAGCATTTTTTATGTCAATATATTAAATTGTCTTTTCCCTTAGTGCTTTAATACGCCCTGGCCGCTTCGATATGCAAGTGACTGTTCCGAAGCCTGATGTAAGAGGTCGTACAGAAATTCTGAAGTGGTACCTTAATAAAATAAAGTATGATCCCTGTAAGTAAATACTTTACTGTAAGAGCTTTTATGTAACAATTTTTATAAAGGATTAGCCCCCTCATGTAATAGTCCTTTATTCCATCACCAGTTGTTTTACCATGTGTCTCGGTAATGAACACACAAATTGTCTAGCATAGAGTCTTACAACAGTTTTGAGGGCAGCGTTTCATTCTAGTCCCCAGCAGTTCAGTGCCTTAAGATTTAGGCTTTATTTCTTCTACAACTGAAAAGGTTTTGTTTAATAGAATGTGGGGTTTGCTTATAGTTTGATGGTTTCCTGGTATTTATTCATGATCAGACTTTCAGGTGCAATATGGACCCTAATGATTTGCTTCTTTGTTCTTTCCCCACAGCTGTCGATCCAGAAATAATTGCACGAGGCACAGTAGGATTTTCTGGAGCAGAACTTGAGAATCTTGTAAATCAAGCTGCCTTAAAGGCAGCTGTGGATGGAAAAGATATGGTAACCATGAAAGAGCTAGAATTCTCCAAGGACAAAATTCTAATGGGTAGGATTCTATACAAAAGAAATACCTACGTGTTACAGTACTCAAAGGGGGGCTTTATTAAAATGTCTTGATTTTTGTGATTAAGACTTCTACGAGAAGTTTTTATGCTGTTTTTTTTGGGGTTGTTTTTTGGTTTGGTTTGGTATTAAGTCCTTTGGTTCTATTCTGAATAGAACCTTGAGATCAGAGTAGTATGTAAAATCTAGAATGGAATCTGTTCTTCTTTGGCTTGATGCTTTTTTAATCAGAAATACTGCATGTTGCATTTGAGCCTAGAGGAAGACACAGGCTTGATTTTTTTGTTTGTTTGTTTGGTTGTTTTTTTTGTTTGTTTGTTTTGTTTTTCCCTTTCCCTACTTATTCCTAGAGGGAAAAAGAGAATAAATTGTCAGAAACCTGAACTTCTGTTTACCTAACTTGTCACATGATAACACAGAACTTAAACATCTGAGCCATGCACACTAAAAATCTGGTCTGTTTGTACTTGAGAGAAGAAATGGAGCTTTCTCGGATACTCAGACTGCATATGATATCTACTCCTTTGAAAGCAATTTGTCTGTGGAATACATTGAGGTCCACTGTAGGCATTAAAATACCACTTGTAAACTTTTTGCCCTTAATGAGTGTTAGTTTTGCTTGCATGCCTTTCCTTGGCTACTTTTGTGCTCTGTTTGAGTACATGTAATTTAGTGTGTAGCTTGTGGTGGTCAGTTGTACAGAAACTTTTTTAATGTTCCTCCAATTAAGGACCCGAGCGTAGAAGTGTAGAGATTGATGAGAAAAACAAAACCATCACTGCTTACCATGAATCTGGACACGCTATCATTGCATATTATACTAAAGATGCAATGCCAATCAACAAGGCTACGATCATGACACGAGGAACAACACTTGGACATGTGAGTATTTCCAGACTTTTATGTTGATTTTAGTGTTGAGGAATTTGTCAACAATGCTATTTGTTAGAATCAGAGAATCATTCAGGTTGGAAGAGACCCTTGGGATCATTGAGTCCAACCGTCAGCCCTACTCTACAAGTTCTCCCCTACACCAGATCCCTCAACACCACATCTAATCAACTCTTGAACAGTCAGGGATGGTGACTCCACCACCTCCCTGGGCAGCTGATTCCACTGACTGACCACTCTTTCTGTGAAGAATTTTTTCCTAATGTCCAGCCTAGCCCTACCCTGCTGCAGCTTGCAGCCATTCCCTCTAGTTCTATCCCTAATTACCCATGAGAAGAGACCAGCAACAACCTCTCTACAGTGTCCTTTCAAGCAGTTGTAGAGATGATGAGGTCTCCCCTGAGCTTTCTGTTCCTCAAACTAAACAGTCCCAGCTCCCTCAATAGCTCCAAGCTTCGTTGCCCTCCTCTGCACTTGCTCCAGCACCTCGATATCTCTCTTATGCTGAGGTGCCCAGAACTGGACACACTTCTCAAGGTGTGGCCTCACCAGTGCTGAGTACAGGGGGACAATCACCTCCCTACTTCTGCTGAATTTGTAATTGTATTGTAATTGTGTTAATGCATTATGTAATGTTAAAAAACCTCAGCTATGAGCAATGTCTTGGAAAATTCACTGGCTCTCTTTCCCGTGTGATAGAAAGCTTTCTGTCTTCATTTTGAAATAAAGCAGCGTTTCCTAGTATAATAGCCCACAGATACAGGGAAAGAAAAGTTGGTATGATTCTGCTGCAGCTAAACTAGCACCCAACAGCGGAACTTTGAGGAATGTCTAACGGCCTGGGAAGTAGGAACATTGCTCAGCTGTACTTTTAACACAAACATCCTCTATCAGGTTGTTCTTTATCCCATGTGGCTTTTTCTAAACCTAATGGGTTATCTACCTTGTTTCTAGTGTGCATATCCCTATTTTTTCTATTCTGCCTTCAGCTGCCGAGCATTTGAACAGAAAAATATTTCTGTTCTGTCTGTTCCTGTTGAACTCTACCCAAGTTAATGCCTTCAGTTCAAGGAAATCATTGACCTGAACTCTCCAGGCAAGTCGGTGTGTGCTCAGTTCAGGTGCAGGGAACAAGGAGATTGTCTCTTGCTTCTGGTGATAGGTTTAAGTTGCTTGACTGCATGTGGTGCTTAGGGCCTGTAGGGAGGCAATTTCAGCTTGGAGGGAAGCACCTCCAAGCAAACCTGGTGAGTGCACAGACTAGGAGGAGGCCCAGGACTTTCAAATTGTGGTATAAAAGCCAGAAAAATATAAACAAGAGTATTTTTCAGGTTATTTCAGTATTTCTTCTGTTTGTTGTTACCTGACGACGGTTCTGTATCTTACAGGTATCTTTGCTCCCAGAAAATGACAGATGGAGTGAAACCAGATCCCAGTTGCTTGCACAGATGGATGTCTGTATGGGAGGAAGAGTAGCAGAAGAGCTCATATTTGGAAGCGATCACATCACAACAGGTCAGCTGACTGGTCATTAAAAGAGCTTTTGATGGGAGCTTGTGGAATGGCATGTTTAACTTGGTCTCAATAACCAATGTAAATCTGTTTGCTATCTAGGTGCTTCCAGTGACTTTGACAATGCTACTAAAATTGCAAAACTGATGGTGACTAGATTTGGAATGAGCGAGAAGGTAGTGTCCTCAATCATTAAGTATTTATGGCACAAATGTTCTGTTTTGTAATTAAATGCCTGTTTGGCTCTCAGTGATCACAATGACTATGCAGTTTGGCAAAAAAAAAGTAATCCTTATGACTGGCCCTGCTGTAGAGAAGTCAAGTAAAAAATCTGTGCATTTCAGTTTAAAAATTAACTTGCAAGAACTCCTCAAAATTACCTTTAAGTTACTAATGTCTGCAGAAAATGTTTGTAACGAAACCAAACATTTTGGAATTGAGGGTTTGGGGGAGGCGTCAACATTTAGTATTCTACACTTGCAAAGAATCTTCTGTAGTCATCTTTATTACCCATCAAGTGTTAGTCTAGGATGTTTTATTTTTTTTTAAATTACTTCTCCTGATTAAGCATGTTATGTGACCTGTTGAAATAGATCTCTGTAGTGACTACATTGATGAACAGGCTTCTTGTTTTGCTTCTTGAGCAAGCATATGATGAATGGTTTTATTTGTTTGCACGTAGAAGCTATAGGTGATGGAGCTCTTGCTGTGTTTTACGTATGTTACTGCAACAGTGGCAAGATAAAGATGTATTTTTTGTTGTTTAGCTTGGTGTCATGACCTATACTGACACGGGGAAAGTAAGCCCTGAAACTCAGTCTGCGATTGAACAGGAAGTAAGAACACTTCTACGGGTAAGATTCTTTCCCCCTCCACCCTGATATGTTTATTTTGAGATGAGTGGGGCATCAGCTTACTCTGATTCAGTTTGGTGATGGATACTGGGGAAAATATGCAGGTGGATGGAAGCATTCCTGAGTATTTGATGTAGCTGCAACTTGAGTCTCTGCATATTGAAACTTTCTGGTGGTTGTCATGCACAGATAGTGAGAAACGAGGTGGCAGTGTTAGGTCAGGGTTTGTATTTTGCCTACTCAATTCATAGGAGAAAAAGTATGGCTGTAAACTGGTTTAGAACAGATGGGAATGCTTTGTGATAGTCCCACATTTCATGACTTGCCGCTAAATCAGAATCAGAGGAATGGCCATGTTGGGTCAGAGTTGCCTTTTCGGTGTCCTCTTCCTCACAGTCATCGGTACCAGATGCTTAGGGAAATCTGTAGCATTCAGTAAGCGCAGAACTTCCAGATCACTGTTCCGGTGATCTGAATTCGTTTGGTACAGGCAGGAGAATTACAGACATCATAACACTTACACAGCTAATGCTTTTGCTGTAGCTGGTTTTGAACCGATTCAGTCTTGTAAGAGCTGTCTGTGTAGAACTAGAAGTTGAAGCTGGTAGTGCTGGCAGGGGGGGTGTACTTGGAGCAACTGGTCAGCTTTCACTTTAGGATTTTCATATGCTTTTATAAACTTCATTCTTTGAGGGATAGTCCTTGAATCTCATAATGTAAAATTCACTATTAATTTAATCAGCAACTTTTAAAATGTAGTAAGTCTTTTCCAAGTCTTAAGTAAAAAGACTAAGGTTTGTCTCAGGGTTTTATTTTCAGAACTGCTTTGCAAAATGCAAAGGTGGCATAAAGTTTGGTGGTTTGTTGTTTGGTTGGTTTTATTAATTATGCCAGCTAGTTTTTAAATCTTTGGGAGACAGGAGCTGTGCTAGCTATGAAATGTAAGGCAAAACCTTCACTGTTCACTTTAAGCTGCATTTACATGAAACATTTTTTTTAAAGTGGAATCTTACTGTTGTTGGTTTTGTTTTTCTTTTAAAGTCTGTCTTAACATCTTCTCCCCCCCTCTTATTTTTTTTCAATTAGGACTCATATGAAAGAGCAAAGAACATCCTGAAGACTCATGCAAAAGAACACAAGAATTTAGCAGAAGCTTTATTGAAATATGAGACTTTGGATGCCAAAGAAATCCAGATTGTTTTAGAGGGAAAAAAGCTAGAAGTAAGATGATAACTTCTGGGATACAGGAACTGATCCTTTGAAGAATGTACATCTAGCAATGCAGTAGTCTTACGCAGCATAGGCCTTTTTTTTCCCTTCCTGATGTGTGTATGGCATTAGTGACACTCGAATATTATCCTGTCTCTTGTGAGCTTCTGTTACTCATCATGTGTCTCATCAGAATAAGACACACAAAATAAAGCAAGTTCCTCATTCTCTGGTCCCTATGCTCTTCACACAAGAAGTTACTCAAAAGGATAAATCTCAGGGTTGAATTCAGCGTTTTGGTTTAGTCAGATGTGTTGAAGCTGAGAAGAAAACGGTGCGGGTGTCCTGGTGTGTGCTGGCATAGCTTCCTGGGTCATCCCGCTTCGTGCGCCTTTGAAGTGATACCCCACAGCGTGTGCTATGGGCTGTGTTATGGGTAGTGACAGACTGATTTGTAAAACACCAGTATGTATTCTAACTCTTGCTCATACTCTGTTTGAGGATAGAGATCGTTTCCAAACAAGACTTCTTTAAAAATGTAAGAAAACATCTCCAAGAGTGAAGCGGCTACACAGTGCGTCTCTAGTCAAGGCACTTGTGGGAGCTCTGTGTTAGAAAAACCCAAGCATTAGCCATTGCCTTTCAATGCTTTTGGGGTTAAAATACACATATGCATGGCTGGGAGGGAAATTTGAATGCAAAGCCAACAGGCTTAACACATCCAAGCCTGTTTGGGGCAGAAAGATGGCAGGAAGAAGAGAAAATATCTGTGACATCTGATGTGCTGCTGACAAGATTCTTAGATTTCTATTTTTATTACTACACATGCTGGAGACCAGTGCTTTGACAGTGCTTTTACACTGCTGGAGATTCTACAGAGCTCGTTTCTGCTAGTACTATGTATGAGCGTTTGATAATCCAGCATTACTGCTCACTGAAGAGCAGCTCAGAAAATGTTTGGAGCATGCCTTGTTTCAAATGACATTCCCAATTCTGTTCTACAGTAGAAGTAGGGAAATAAAACTTTTTCTTTCAGACCTTACAGAAACCTCTGAAATTCTAAGATAATAAAAACATTTTGGAAAAAAAAACAATCAAAGCAGTTTCCAGTCAAATGGAAGTGCTTGCTAGCAATCACATGCCAGTGTTCTTCTGATCTCGTGGAACTGGATTTTGGGAATAACATCTTGATCATAATCTTTCTGCACAATTAATTGTAGACCCTTGGGACTATAAACTTGTGTTGCAGAGAGGGCCTTCATTAACCTATTAATGTTGGAGGTTGCCATTCTTGGATATTAAAATAGTTGGGCTGGTGCCAATAAATGTGAATGGGAATCGGTAGCGACACGTACACCTAGAAGGTAACGTAGCATTTTAGAATTTTCTGAGTGTAATGCTTAGTTATAACCTAGTTTTTTAGTGGAAGCACATGCAACTTTTTTCTTTCAAAACCAGGATAATTTTCTACTAATCTATTTTTGTCAGCTTACTCTAGTGCCATCCCAGTGCCGCGTGGGAGAATTTCCAAATGTTAGAAACCAATATACCAAATGTCTAGGCTGACTAGTTACAGTTGTCCATGTATTTTAGGAATATGCCAACAGAAACAGATATATACTGCATACCTGGCATCTTGTTTTGGAGTAATAAAGGTTAATTTTAATTATGCATATTGGTTTTCTTTTTATTCACTGTAAATTGTTATAAAATGTAAAACCAAGTTCCCTACAATGTAAATAGAGGTGTGTAAAACATTAAAACTTGTAAATAAATTTAAGAATGGCGGCAAACTTGCGCTCTCTCTAACCAGACTTCTAGGGAAGGCTCTTCTTTAGAAAGTCAGACTCTTTTTTCCAATCAGTGCTTCAGTAGTGGGACTTGGAAACTTTCCAGCTAAATAATTGGAGTCTGTGTTTAGAAACAAACAACCTTTCCCTTTGAAGTCACTAAAATCACTATCGAATGATCTGGTTTGAGAGGGAACTCCTTAAGGTCTTTGCCTTTTTCATTCAAAAGCTTCTTGCTTTAGGCAAGTAAATGAGTAAGGTCTCAGAAGAGTGATTATCTCATTGGATCATGAAAGAAGGCCCTAGAATGAGAAGGAAATATAATATTCTTTGGAGACAGATTTGCAGAAAAATTTTAGAAGACCTTTTGCAAAGAATGGCATGTAAGAGACTCAGGCTCTCGTAGGGCTGGGTGGTGGTGCGACTGGTGGTGGTGGTGGTTGGTTTGGTTTAATCTTCACAAAGCAAAAGTCAATTTCAAGAGGATCTAGGCATAAAAGTAAGTATGGAAAAAGGCACTGGCTGAAGTGCCTAGAAGTGTTTAGAAGCTTGCACATCAAGTACTCCTCCAAAAACCACCTTCATGTTTGATGCCATTTTCCTTTTACAAAGGGAGATGTGATGTATCTGAATAATGACTGTAGTCACCCTTCAGAGCAGCTCCCTAAAGGCTTTTTTTCTTCCATGGCTTTAGTGTCTGAGCAACTAACAAAGTAATATTCATAGTAAAGTTTCAGGTAAGCTCCACGTGGTCCCTGGCATTTTTTTCTCCCTTCAATTTGAGAGAGGGGGCACAGAATCAAAATTTTTTAAAGCAGTTTTGGGGTTTGATTTTCATTTCCTTTCTTGTGGTAACTTGGTTGTTAACAGCTTTTTGGACAGAAAGTTGCCAGTGTTCTTTGACAAATGCTTTTGTTGCGTTCTAGGTTCAGCCAATAGGGAGTAACTGGTGGCATAATTTTTTCTAGCTGATGCAGTGGTCCGCATTTTCAATAATTTTAATACATTCAGTAAAGAAGTCACAAAAAAAGGTTGAAATACATTGAAGTGTTAGTCAAGCACACACAAAAAGGAGCAATGCAAATCCAGCCTGGACCTTTAATTTCTTCTTCTGTTATTTGTCTTGTCTGGTGTTGCTGAAGCCTTGGCTGCTGTGTTGTATTTATTTTTCTGTCATCCATTTCTTATATTCCCTGAAAGTCACTGCATTTTAATCTACATATAATAAATATAGATCACAGTTAACTTGGCCTCAAACAATATTTCTAATTTCTAGACGTAAGCTCTGGCTTTTTAGACTGGGTATCGTGGGGTGATCTGCCAAAGTTTCCAAAAAAGGTTAAAAACACTGGAATAAAAACAAGACCGTGAAGAGCCCCAAACAAAATAACAAGGAACATGATCTTGAAAAATATCCTAAAGATGTAGGTTTTTGCTGCAGCCAGGACAACGACTCCTAATATGGTAGAAACCGCACCTTGTAACACTGGGTAACCAAGCAGGGACAGAGCTTCGATTGCCCTCCTATTAGCTGATGACTCTCCACTCGTAACAAAGGCATAGGAGATGTGAGCAGAAAAATCTACTGAAAACCCGATGCAGATGACCAGGTTGATCATGGATATGGAATCGAGATTGATGTTCCAAAATGTCATGAAGCCAGCAACACCAGCTATGACAGAAGCTATAGCAAAAGTCACCCACAAGCAACACAATGGGTTGGGAATAAGCAAAAGGGAGACGACGAGCATTGCCCCGGCAGCGACGATGATGTTTTGAATGGTGTTCTGCACTATTACCAGGTACTGGTCGTAGTAGATGAACGCTGGGTGATAGACCGTTAATGTGACACTGCACTGCTTGGCTGTCTCTCTTAACTGATTGAGAAGATTCTTCTCGTCAACGGCTGAGGTCACGTTCACCGTCTGGATGAAGAACCGTGAAGCTTCTATTTTATCCTCAGTCTTGTTAATGTCCCACTCAAAACTGGGCACGATTTGGAACAGCACAGGTAAGCTATTAATGAAGAGAGTCTTATTGCTTATATTTATCAAACCACCGGCAGCAAGATCTGTGTATACTCTCAGCCACGACTCTGAGAGGCTCTTATCGACATAGGAGATGTCCTCTAAATTCTGTGTGCAGTTCTCAATGCCAAGACGAACAGTCTCATTCCAGTAATCTGCGCTTTCGGTAACGACAACCATGACCCTGGGTCCATACTCTGAGAAGTACTTGTGGTTGTCATCATAGTATGGAATAACGTAAGAGTCATCACTGGCCAGATTGCGAAGATCGATGCCTTCCCTGACCCGAGTACACCCATAAATACTTCCACCCAAATACGCTCCATACAGCAAGACCACCAGCAGCTTGATCCATCCATTTGTGAAGAAAGGGCCATAATACTTTTTAAAGAATATGCTCATTGGATGCTCGCTGTCTGGCCAAGATGACTCCCTAGAACAGCTGCCGATACAGCAAGCATTGTACAAGCAGGAGGTCTCAGCCTGACCTTCATCTACTCGCACAGGCACACAAGTCAGCCAGTGTCTGTTCCCTCGCTCCCTTTTATCATTTAATACAATAATTGCCCCAAAGAAGGTCATGGAGTATATATAGCAGAAGACAAAAGCAGTGCCTGCATAGAGGCAAAACGATCTCACTGATGGAAACACAGTCCAGGTGCCAATGAAGAAGGCCAAAACATCAGTGAGAGTGGTGATGGTCACAGAAAGTGCTGCTTCTGCGTAAGTCTCGGCCAAACGAGACTTAACATCAGATTTCTCTTTTTTTCTTGAACTTTGTTCCCAGGAAGCAATCATGATGAACATGTCATCAACGCCAACTCCTGCAAGAGGGGAAAAAGTTAACGCTGCATTGCAAATGGCAGCTTCCACTGACAGCCAACAAAAGCATAAAACTCATGGTGTTTAGGTCTGCATAGAGTTTTGGAAAAGGGAAGTCAGGCAATGAGCAGTGCTTCAGTGCTGATGGATACAGGAAAAACAGACCCTTTGTCTGAGCTTATTACATGCCAGGAACTCCTGGTGACCTGAAGGGTTGTCCATGCCTCACCGTACTCTGCTGAAGGAATGAGCACACCTAGTCCCTCTCTGCCAAGCGTGTTGTATCTGCTGTCCAGGTGTCCAAGGATGTAGATGACAAAGATTCAGATACATCACTTATTCTAATGCTCAATTAACCTTATCGCTGGCAGCATCCCCCGTTACCTCTGGAATCTCTTC
>VZTM01012188.1:12221-28780 GCA_013400555.1 Jacana jacana | reverse complement strand
TAATTATTTTAATTAGTAATCTCTGTCTTTACATTATATACTTCAACTTGTACCCTGTCCTATGCCGGGTAGAAACCAATTACTTTAGTATAGATGACAAGAACAATTTGGCCTCATTAGGAGAAATGCACACAAGATGTTGTACAGATGAACAGATAAGAAATGAGTGAATGCCTAAATTTAAGAAAAAATAACAAAAGCAAGACATTTTGGTAGCATCTTCGATGCAAGAAACACTAAGGATATCAAGAAACATCTGTGAAAAGTCTTGTGTCACTAGGAACATGTAGTCTTAAATATATCTGGTAACTGGAAAGTGCATGGAAAAGTATGTTTGATTTATTTAGGATACCATGTAACATTGAGGCAAAGCTGGCTGTAGAAGCACTGCAGCACATATGTCCATAGCTCAACTCTGATCTTCCCAGAAATGTGGTGAAAAGACAAACTCCTACATATGAATTACTTGGGCTCAAAGCAGGGTTGTTGTTTTTTTTTCTTCTTCTTTTCACACCTGTAGCTGTGAAAAGTGGTCATCTATCACTGTTCGAATAAATACTTAGTGAAACTTTAAACATAATTTATCACTCAGGTTACAACAGTAAATAGCCCTAATTAGAAAGCCCAGATGGGAAGCTAGCACCTTTCAAACTGATCCGTATAAGAGAGGTTGATGTAAGAACATACATTGATTTCAACAGTGTGATTACTGCAGGTTTTTGGCTGACTAAGATGGTCAGGTATCTGAAACTCACTGTGAGAAGGACTAGCAACGGTTTAACTCCTGTGACCTTGATGATCTGGGATGATACCAAGCACATGCTTAGTGGGTGTCTTCTAGTAGCCAGAAGGTGCATCTCGGGGGAGTCTGTCTGATCAGGATAGTTAGCAATCGCCGAGTTGTCAACATTTTGCACCTTGGAGGCCTTGGCGTGAAAGATAGAAGAGGTGCAAGACCTCTTGCAGAGAACAAAGATGAATCCCTCGGCCCCATGCTGTCAAGCTAAAGCAGAAATGACAATTCATTTCACATACCTATATGAATACTTAAGTTAGATTCCTTCAGTAGACATTGTGACCTTCTTTCTTTTCACATTGTTTTATCTATATCTATCCCAGATGCATGAAGGTTACCAGATCAGTCTTTATTCACTCACACCTGGCATCCACACATTTTTCCTACTGAATTTAATAAGACTGAGCAGGGAATATAATAGATTATGAGACAACTATACGATCAAGTATATTCAGAAACTCCCTATACACATGAGATGCCACTTTGCCTCCTAGCTGCTGCAACATGATTACTGCATTACAACTCTTTAATAACATAGTGACAGAGAGATCAATGGTACCTGTAGGATATAAACTTTATCACCGAAACTCCACAGAGTTCAGATATCTACCTGCTCTCCAAACAAATGGTCTCCACATGGATTTTTAATATTTTCTACTTCTTGTATCATTTAATTTTTAATCTAAAAATCATTAGAGTTATAAAATTTACAATCTTTTCATTTTCTGTGCAAACCAGCACAATAGTGTGTTTTTTTCCATTCGGCTGACATTGCTGATCACAGGAGCTGAGGGTGCTCTGCTTTGCTTAAGTAAGGGTTTACTTGAGAACCTGTAGAGTCTATGCCACTTCCTGAACTCTTGCTGAAAGCAGGCAGCTTTGGCCTTGTGCCTGTCCCTGTGGCAGAGGAGCTGAGCTGGATTTACCTGTGGGCAACGGCAGATGGCTGGTAATGTTCACCAGCTGTGGAGCACCCATTCAGGTCAGCAAGTTTTGACTGGTCTTTGTCACCTTCTCCTGCCTTGCTGCAAAGTGAACTTGCACCGATTCAGTTGTTAACTCACTTGCATTCATATTGCTTTCCTCTGCCTTTCCATTAACTAAGCTAAAAACTCTTTCAGGCAAGGATATGAATTTTGTTTTATGTCTGTCATAGCCTGACCCAGGACAAAACTGAGACCTTCTGTCCTTTTACAACTATTGCTACTGGTATTACAACAACAACAAAAAAATCGATGGCATCATTAAAAAATAAACCTCCTGTGTATTTCAGTACAGCTGACACCCAGCTGATACATAGCTACATTATGCCACAGTAATATCATACTTACATGTCCTTGTTAGTGCTGGTTGAATAATAATATGGACCTTGATTCTCAACTGCTTTTATGAATTTTGCTGGTGAAGTGAGTTTACTCTTGTTCAGATATCAGAGTAGGTTATCTGAGTGATCTCTGAATGTATGAACTTGAACTCCTTTCTCTGCATTACTGGATTTTAAATTCTGAAGTGTAACATTCACATCAGATAACTGTACTGTTGCCTAAATAGACATTGTTGGCTACAGGCAGCTAATCATCAGTGTAGAAACAGTTAGTGAATGTACTTATTAAATCGCTCTTTTTATTGCATTATGACTACAGATTTTAGAAAGACGAAATTGCATGCTCTTTCAGATTGACTTCAGGCTTTGGATGCCTACCTTTTCTTCACTTGGTAACTGGAATTGCATGTCATTATATCTGCATCACTTCTTTTGTCCCAAAGGAGGTAACAGTCACCTCATGTATTTTCCTTTCCATGTTATCCAGTCACAGATGTTTTCTATCCTACTGCTTGTTGGGCCCAAAGTTAATTGCTGTGTAACCTGTTCCTAAGCTTTTGTAACATAAACTGGTGATAAGTAGGCAGCTAAATTGAAAGGGATGCCCTTAAATAAGTGGCCTGACTCCAAAGGAGTCATGGAGTTCACTTCTTGAACCATGTGATTCAGTTTTTCATTAATAGCCTTCACAGATATTTCATTTTTTGCTGTCAAATCTTGATAGTTACCATTTTTTACTCTAAATGTCCCATACAGAGGTCAAGTAGACCTATCTTGTGTCTGTGATTGTCTTCCTGCTCTACAGGATTTAAGTAAACATAAAGGGTGTAGTCATGTTGGGATACACCTGGAAAGAAAGAGGGAGAAAATATTGTATTAGATAGACAAATAATTCATGCTGGAGTATATTGAGACTAATTGTCTACCCGTGCACCGGTGAAATTCATGGTTGCCAAAGCACACTTTGCTAGAACACATTGCTTTCTCTTTGCGGAACATATCGTGGTATACCATTTTATAGACTCTGCCAGACAGAAAAAAAAGAGAAAAAAAGTTCACAGTTCTGAAATGGAAGGATTTGGCATGAAGAATTTTTAGCTCACTGCTTAGTTGTAGTATTGGGTTTTTTTTTGGTAACTTTAGTTAGCTGAATGCAAACAAACTGAATTTCAAATGGAGCATGAGTCTGCGTATTTCCAGGCTTCCCTAAAAAACTGTTGTCCCTAATCTCTGTGAGGATAATACAGCTGTAAAGAGTTTGCCCAATAGTAGCAGTACTAATCCTGTCATTGTTGAATTAAGATCATTATCAAGATAGAGAGAGGATTTTTTTTTTCAATGACAAGTGTTATCATTAGGTTCTAACGTCCTTCTACTAATGCTGCTTTAACTTATTTACCGTTGTCCAAGCAGAACAGGTTTTGATATGCCAGTGTTGGTTTTACTTTCTATTTCCAGCAAGACCTGTGCCCAGGCCGGTGCATGTTAAAAATCAGCCCTACAAATGCAGGTTCAGTTGTTTCCCTTTCCACTTCTCTGCAGGAAAGCAGAGTGGGTATCTCTTAGCCTGTAGTTCCTCAAGAGGATCCTGGCTCACATAACTTTTCTTATAGCTGAACACAGAGAAATGGAGCCCTTTATCCACTGAATAACCCTACCATGGTCACAGTGCTTTTTAACAAAGAGAAAATACAGTCAAAAAGTACTTTATAGGACTTGAGAGAAGGGAGGTGGTGGGATTGAAGTGAGTTTCTGCTGTCTAATTATTGAGTTTCCAAATTGAATTTTGTGTTCTGTTTTCTCTCCATGAAACCATTTTTGTTTCATACTTAGACCCAGATATGTGTTGTTGTTTGTTTAAGATCCCTGTTTGGGGAAATGTTTAATAATGTGTGATTTCTGGGTGTATGTTCAAGATATAACATTTTCACTAACCTTCAAAGGAATTTATCATTATTTGAATTAGGTTTTATTTGCTGTCAGCACAACTTGCCTAATAGGTTGCATGTGTCTCTGTAAATAAACTGAGACACATAAAAAACATAAATGTATTTCTACTGACACAGCTAGGCAGGATATGGATGAGAACAAGATGTTGTTCCTGCCCAATATATTTACTATTTAATTGCATAAAAGGTGATAGGAAGAGAGGGGGAAGGGCTGTCTCAGTGCCAAAGAATGACAGAATGTAGATAGATGTGAAGTGAAGAAGTATTTAGGCTTTGGAGTTGAACCAGACAAAAATAAACTGTCAAAAACTCAGGAACTGGCCTACCCAAACTGGCAACAAACCTTGGCACAGGGGAGGAGGAACAAGTTAATGGAGCGTGTGGTGCTATATGCACTACCACCATTTCAAAACTGCCATTCTGTGGTACTTTATCTTAGAGATTAAAAAATCAATATTTACTTAAATATATGGTGCATTGCTAGCAAATAAAAGTAGAACACCATTTTTTCTGTTCTCAATGGGAAGCGACTAGTAATTAGTCATTTGGATGGAATCAGGGGTGGGAAATCTACGTCCGTTGCTTCTTCAGACTGAGACTTGTGGGTCTCCATAACCAAGTGACAGATAATAACCAAGTTTGCTTCTTTGTAGCTCATGAATCCAATTAGTAAGGAGACTGTGGCATCATCAGCATTCTTCAGAGTCCAGTCTGAGAAAAACTCTGCCCTGTGGGGAAGCACCTCTTTTAAATGACGCTCTAATAAAATATTCCACGGTAAACACATTTTCTTGCTCAGAGAATCTCAGGATAGACTAATTGGTGCTTGTATGGACTTCTAAGGCTATATACTTTTAGCACTGTGTTTGCAATGTTTATCATAATCTAATCATAAAAAACTAAATTAGACTTCGAACAGTAAACATTTCTGTCCAAGATTGCTTGGAAAATAGCTCGTCTGCAGTATTCTTAATTTGCTTAACTAAATTTTTCAGCATTATATATGTGCTATGCAATTACTTTATGAAATATATTATTACTACTTCTTTATTATATTATAGTGATATTAAGTGTGCTTTTGCACATTCAGAGCTGTGTATAACAATCATAACAACTACTAAGAAATGATGTAATGGGATGTTGCCTGTCAATGTACATCTCCCATTTGGGGCCAAGTGACACGGTAGCATAATGTATTTTTTCAGAACTTAAGGAGTTCCTGTGAAGTTCAAGGTAAAATACAGAAGGACTGGCACTCAAGAAGCTGGATCTTGTATGTAAGTGGTTTGGGCAAAGGAGAATATTCTGCATGCCTACGGAGACAGGTTTTCTGTAATTCCTTCTCAAAGGGCCTTGTACAGAACTAATCTGTGTCTGACCAGGGGAAGAGGGACAACCTATGCAGCTAAATGCCATAGACCACAACTCTAAGTTATCTTTATGGATACACTGCTCTGCAGAACCCTGTTATAAGCCAAAGCAAATTGAAGGACACATCTAGAAAGGACATATTAATGTAAATGCAGACAAAACGGAGGTTTTGTCTCAGCATGGGATAAGCCTTAGTAGAGATTCTCTGTATGGACAAGCATTCCAATTGTTTGTACAAAGGGAAAGCAGGACTATCATAGAATGAGAAGCATGTAAAATACAGGACACTGCAGACAGAGGAGCTGAAGCTGTGAATTCTTCATGGACTGCCAAAATGGAAATGAGAAGTGCCCTTGTGTGTCTGTCTTCAGCAGCAGCCTCAGGAAGTGCTACCATGTCCACAGGTTTCTATGCCAGTCTTCCCTTATGCAGAGCCCATGCTCTTTTCCTCAAAATAGCCTTGTTTATGTGCTCAGTGATTTTATTCCTTATTATAGGCTCGACAATGTTGAATCATAGAATCATAGAATCATTTAGGTTGGAAGAGACCCTTGGGATCATCAAGTCCAACCATCAGCCCTGCTCTACAAAGTTCGCCCCTACACCACATCGAATCTAANTGGACACAATACTCAAAGTGTCGCCTCACCAGTGCTGAGTACAGGGGGACAATCACCTCCCTACTTCTGCTGGTTACACTACTTCTAATACAAGCCAGGATGCCATTGGCCTTTTTGGCCACCTGGGCACACTGCTGGCTCATATTTAGCTGCTTGTCAACCAGCACCCCCAGGTCCTTTTCTGCCAGGCAGCTCTCCAACCACACTTCTCCAAGCCTGTAGCGATGCATGGGGTTGTTATGGCCCAAGTGCAGGACCTAGCCCTTGGCTATGTAGAATCCCATGTCATTAACATTGACCCATTGATCCAATCTATCCAAGTCCTTCTGTAGAGCTTCCCTGCCCTCATGCAGATCAACACTCCCACCTTAGTGTTGTCTGCAGACTTGCTAAAGGTGCTCTCCATATTCTTGTCTAGATCATCAATAAAGCTATTAAACAGAAATGGCCCCAATACTGAGCCCTAAAGAACAACAGAGGAATAGTGCGGAGGTGAGTTGGTACTACTGGTTGGTAGATCCCTTCCTCTCCAGAGCTGGTCTCCAGCCAGGAGGCACAGAGGCGGTTGGTGCACTGCCAGTCCTCCAGCACCTGGATGTTTGCAAAGGCACGTTGCACACTTTGCCCAGCAGTTTTCCAATTTTGTGTTTGAGCTCCTTCAAGACTCATGGGTTAAGGCCATCTGGTCCCAATTAGTTACTGAAATCTAATCTGTCTGCTTGGTCTGAGACTTCTGTATATTTACTTCATATTCATCTCACTCTTCTGAGCGACCTGCTAAAAGAGGTGTCAGGTCTTCAAAGCTCCCCATCATCTTCAGCAGTAAAAAACAATGCAAGAAAATTGTAGAGCTTCCCTGATATTCTCTTATTATCCCCACATGCTGCTTTTACAACTTTATTATCGATCAGCTGTGTCAGTTCCCTGGTCTGATTCTGACTTTTAATGTACTTGAGGGAGTACAGCAGTTTAAGAAGAGCAAAATACTACCTGAGTTCTTTTAAATAATCAGTATTTCCTCTTTACATTCAGCCTGCTGTGTTTTATGAGCCTTTCTGTTCTCCTTATTTGAATCAACTTCCTACTAAAATATCAACTGATTTGCCTTACCTGTCCTATACTCCTGAATCTCTTAATCCTTTCGTCTCCTCTCTTTTCCTTAGTTGGGGGGGGGAGCAGGGGTCATCATCTGTCCGATTGGTCAAAACCACGACAGCTATGCAAGTTGTTTTCTTGAACTGCTTTTTAGTTTTGAATTGTGACATATTTTGCCACTATTTCTAAGGCACTACTTTTTCATATTCTTCATATTTCTTATAGTTCTCTTTTTTTGGACTGCTCTCTGTCTGGCTTGACTCATTTTTATATAGTTCCATGTCTTCAAGCTGAATATCCATGTGCAGCATATTGTTTTTCTGCTCTTTTTGGCTACTGCATTAAACCTGCTACAGTGTGACTTTTCCGTGAGTAACCCATCAGCTAGGTCCTGTGTACAACTCAAAATCAAATCCAGAAGGTTTTTTTTTTTCTTCTTTTTCTTTCTTCAAACGTAGAATCATAGAAAGCCAGATTGAAAGGGACCTCAAGGATCACTTGGTTCAAACTTCCTTGGCAAAAGCATAATCTAGACAAGGTGACCCAGCACCCTGTCCAGCCAAGGCTTAAAAATGTCCAATGTTGGGGAATCCACCACTTCTCTGGGGAGATCATTTCAATGGCTGATTGAAATAGCTTTGTTCTGCAAAAAGTCTTTTGTTGCATCCAATAGAGGTGCCTTCAATGTGAGGTATGGCTGCAGTTTACAGGCGAGTAGATGAAATCTCCTGCTATTACTGTTTACCTTAAACTTAGAGTTTCTCTAATCTCACATAACACTCCCTAATCACTTCCATCACCCTGTTTGGAGTGTTGGTTCTGTGATCCAAGCAGTATCACAGAATCATAAAATCAGACCTTTTAGATCATCAAGTATATTTGTTAACCTAACACTGCCAAGTCCACCATTAAACCCTGTTCCTAAGCACCACACCTACCCATCTTTTAAATACCCCTGGGGATGGTGGCTCCACCAATTCCCTGGCAGCCTGTTCCAGTTCTTGACAACCCTTTCAGTGAAGGAACATGCTACTTTCAGGGATTAGCACAAAAGACAACTCCATACAATTTCCTTTGTCATAATATTTTGACACTGTTGCACTTAATGTTATCCATCCCACACAGGCTATTCGCCTGCCTTTACTTCCTACCACATTCTACCCATAAGGCTGGTTACTTGATAACATGGTATCCCTCTAGTTTTCCTCCTCCACCGTGTGTCTGAGATGCCTATTATATTAGGCTTGCTATTTGATCCGAGCATTTTAGTTCTTCCATCTTTTTGGTTTTAAGCTTTTAGCACTGGTGTGGAAACATTATCAAGTTCTGCCCTCACCCAGTCACCTGAAACTGGCATGCATCAGTGAAATGGCAATGGTAAGTGGTTTAATTCACTTTCCTTATTTATTGTGTTTGTGCTGCAATTATTCTACTATTTTTCTCAGAAGTACGCTGAGCATTAGCCACAACCAGCCTGTGGGTCATGTAAGTTTGAAGTGGGTCCTCTTACGCTGTCAGTTTTTCCTCTGCTCCCGCTGACATATTGAATTCTAGCACCAGGGCATGCCTCTATTATGATTAAGCTACATCTAATTCTTCTTATACAGGTTTCCCCAGTTCCTGAAATGCCCAAGTCCCTCTCTGCTATGCTCTCATCTTATTCATTCACTCGTAGAGACAGTGGATGTTTGTCTGCATCTTTGGTCTCATGTCTGGACCTGGCTGTGTTTCAGAGGTTTTCAATACAGTCCTGGACTTCTTTGTCTTGCCTGGCATCCCAACATAAGCTTCCATAACGCTTAAACTTCCAACTTAAGCTAAGGCATTGGAAAATAAGGAGGTGATTGGTGACACTGTGTTGTGGTCAATGGCTCAATGTCTATGTGGTGGCCAGTGATGAGTGGTGTTCCTCAGGGTTCAGTACTGGAACCAGTGTTGTTTAACATCTTTGTCAGAGACATAGACAATGGGATAGAGTGCACCCTCAGCAAGTTTGCAGATGACACCAAGCTGTGTGACGCAGTTGACATGCTGGAGGGAAGGGATGCCATCCAGAGGGACCTGGACAGGCTTGAGAGGTGGGCTTGTGCAAATTGCATTAAGTTCAACCAAGCCAAGCACAGGGTCCTGCACCTGGGATGTGGCAATCCCAGACACAAAAACAGGTTGGGCAGAGAGTGGTTGGAGAGCAGCCCTGAGGAGAAGGACTTGGGAGTGCTTGTGGATGAGAAGCTCAACATGAGCCAGCAGTGTGCACTGACAGCCCAGAAAGCCAACTGCATCCTGGGTTGCATCAAGAGAAGTGTGGGCAGCAGGTCATGGAGGTGATTCTACCCCTCTACTCTGCTCTTGTGAGACCCTGCCTGGAGTACTGTGTCCAGCTCTGGAGTTTGCAACATAGAAAGGACATGGACCTGTTGGAACGATTCCAATGGAGGGACATGAAGATGGTCAGAGGGATGGAGCACCTCTCCTATGAAGACAGGCTGAGAGATCCGGGCTTGTTCAGCCTAGGGAAGAGACAGCTCTGGGGTGCTTTCCAATATCTGAAGGGAGCCTACAAGAATGCTGGAGAGGGACTCTGTCAGGGAGTGTAGGGATAAGACAAGGGGTTATGGTTTTAAATTGGAAGAGGAGAGATTTAGATTAGATACTAGAAAGAAATTCTTTCCTGTGAGGGTGGTGAGGCACTGGAACAGGTTGCCCAGGAAAGCTGTGGATGCCCCATCCCTGGGAATGTTGAAGACCAGGCTGGATGGGGCTTTGAGCAACCTGGTGTAGCGGGAGGTGTCCCTGGCCATGGCAGGGGGGTTGGAACTTGGTGATCTTTAAGGTCCCTTCCAACTCCAACCGTTCCATGATTCTCTGATTTTACGGTTTAATGGTGGACTTGGCAGTGTTAGGTTTATGGTTAGACTTGATGATCTTACAAGTCTTTTCCAACCAAAACAATTCTATGATTCTATTAAATATTAATATTATATATAAAGCTAGGCTTCATAACAGTTTGTGTTAATGAATAAACTAAAGAAGTAATCAAGGAGATAAATACAAAGACCGGAGGACTTCGATGACCCTTCGCAGTCTCTTTAATCTCCCTGCCCTTTAAACATGCATCACTGTTTCTTTTCACAGCCTTCATTAAATTAGTTCTTCATTAATTGTGAAGTTTCCTTCCTTATTGTCTGTTTCAGCCTTGTGGCTACATTACCCATAGTGCTTCTAATGCTGACACAATCATCTAATAATAGAAATGCTGATCACTGTAATCTCAGGTGCTGGAAAAGTCCTGCAGGTCAAATTCACCTTTAGTGTAACCCTAAAGTTTCCCAGGGATAAGTTTGACACCGTGCATAGAAGTTCATTTAGTCATCAGCCCTGCACGTTGCTACTCAAAGGGAAATCTGATTGTTGAGATCATGAGTTAGACAAGTAAGTTGCCTTTTCTTTCTTGTTCTGACCTTAAAAAAGCAGCTGGAACAGGAAGTTTTTACCATCTATCCTAATACTCTTTTTAAAAGCTTCATTTATTTACTTGCTGTCTCTCTGGTGCTGAGGTAGTGAGCATGCATAATAGCATGAGGATGAACCTTTCAAAGTTCATATCTGAGAAGGTTTACATAATCAAAATAAAATAGACTTTTTTTTTTCTTCTCCTTTCAAATTCTGACATTGTAAAAACCAGAAAACCGTCAAGTTACAAGTATGTGCTGAATTATAATCTTTTTTTTTATCATACAGTTTTAGTAAGTACATTTGATCTGAATTACAGCCTGTCATTTCTGCCTACTTTTACATAACAACAGATTTTACTGTATTTTCATGTTTTGCTAAAAGAAAAATTTATAGATTAATAATTCACATGATTAGGCTAGACACACCTTCTTGATAATGGTTGAAAGGATAATCTAAGCCAGTTTTGATGGAGAAATAACTTCTTAAAAGATATGATAGAAGGTGTAACTGCTGTTATACATGGGTGTCAGTAAGAAAATTTCAATGCAAAATATTATAGGTCTGATTAACCCTTTCTTCCACTAAAGCTCATGATTCAGGTACCTAAAAGTTAGATTTAGACAAGATTCTTCGTTTGTCTGGGTAGATATACCATTGTTTTCATGACTCATCTTGTCCAAAGACAGGCATCTAAAACAGACCAGTATTGCCCCACGGAGGTGGGCTTTTTCCATCCCACTGACTATGGAACATCACGGTCAGCTAGTTCCATTTTAGGTATCTAACAAGTAGACTTTTGAAGAGGGGTAAGATGAAGATATTCATAGGTCCCTGAGGGCACAACCTCTTCTCCCTACTGAAGGGTTGGTGGCTGTGCTAAAGCCCTGGCACAGTGCAGCAAAACCTGGGGTCTGGCTGCAGTCCCTGCACACACCATGTCAGAGCAATGCCTGTGCCAAGCCATGACCCATCCCCACCTTGACCCTCCGCGGCATCACCTCAAACCCACCCACAGCTGCAGGCTGATCTGGCCATCCCTTGGTTGTGGCTGACCCTATTCACCATCCCTGCCCCTTTTCTGCTTCAAAGATCCAAGATTTTAGAAAAAAATTAGAAATTTTGGATGCCTAGTCCGGTACAATTTAGATATGCCTGGTTAGAAATGGCTAAATCTTGTTCTTGGGAAATCTGGCCCTTGAACACAACACATTGGACATCCAAGACCAAATCATTGTACTTATTCAGTCATTTATGAAAAATTTTGGCCCATGGATACCAAGAAATGAAGTTACGAGCAGTTGCAAATGGTTAATACCTCTGAAAAAAAATGAACCACTGAGGTTGATTCTTAAATATGAATTTATGTTCCTAAATTTAGACAGCCATTTCGGAAAATGTTGCCTAATATCCATATGACCTAAATAAGTGTCCTGATTTTCAGAGACACTGTGACTTTCAGCTCTCATTAAAATCAATAACTTGAATAATAACTGCTACTGTTTTGCAGAATTCTTTTTGGATGCTGAAAATATGTATTTGTGTCTTTAAACCTAAGGCATATCATCATGCTCTCCTGTGCTATTCACAGGCATGTGAATAAATGTGTGAGTTTTTGACTCAAAGGACTTAGGTTGTGACTTATTAAATGCATCTGACCTAGAGAAAATGAATTTAATCTAAGGAGAAAGAGAGGAGACAGAGAAACTATGTGGGATGGAACTTTAATTTTATCTATCTCTTGTATACCACAAACAATACTAAACAAAACTGTCAGATTCCTTAGAAACTTTCCTTTTGTTATTGATTTGGATGGAAACTGACTTCACTGACTTTTTCTTTAAATGAAATGGGGAAACAAAGCTAAACCTTTCTTTCTCAAAAAGCTTTAACCCACCACCTGTATATTGTATACAGCTAGAAGCCCTTACAGTACTAATTCAGTGTATATGCCATGGAAACAGTGCAGACTGGACATTAAGAAGAATTTCTTTACCGAGAGGGTGGTCAAACACTGGAACAGGCTCCCCAGAGAGGTGGTTGATGCCTCAAGCCTGTCAGTGCTTAGGTGGCATTTGGACAATGCCCTTAATAACATGCTTTAACTTAGTCAGACCTAAATTGGCAATTGGACTAGGAGATCATTTTAGGTCCCTTCCAACAGAAATTATTCTATTCTATTCTATTCTATTCTATTCTATTCTATTCTATTCTATTCTATTCTATTCTATTCTATTCTATTCTATTCTATCTTAGATTAAAATAATGTGTAGGTTTCCTTCTTAGTTTATCTAAATGAAAAAAAAAAAAAACAACAACAAAGCAAACCACCTTAAATTTACCATGTTTTTTTAAGACCAAGTAAAGATCTGAAGTTGAAATGCTGAGAGACCCTTATTGTTACAATGTAGACATGAACAGTGACACTTCAATATTTGTAATATTCAATTTTTGCTAGATAAACACTAAAAGAAACCAGAAGACAAAAACATCTGTTACAGCCTAGGGATATACAATGAAGCTGCTCAGTGTTACTGCTGGCACATCAACTAATCATACAGACATTGTTAAAACAAAGATTGTTTTTTAATCCTATAGAAGCATAGTATAATAAAAGCTTAAATAGCCTGCAAACATGTTTGACATTGACATACAATGCCAATAAATAAGAGCTGTACAATAAACCGTGAGCTGCAGATGGATGAGGAGAAGCGGAACTCATTGTAGTTTTCTATCAGCCACCTGCTATTTTTGAAGCAGGAAACAATAAAAGTGACCTGGCATTTTATTTTGTGTGGTAAAAGAAGTCTTTGGATATTTTTTTTTATTTTAAAAAACATATCATAGGGAAATGAATAATTTATAGTCATCGTATTTGCAGCTCATAGAGTACAGATGGATTAGAAATGATGCTGCATCAACTTTGATTCAAAAGGTCCTTGAAGATGGGCTGTGGGTATAATCTAGCACTGACAGGGGATTAGCTATTTTGAACAATAATGAATACTCTGTCCTTTACCATTAAATTTGATTTTGTTCACCAGTCCATGACAGAGCCTACAATTGGTATGTACATATTGTAATGTGTGGACAGAAATAAATTATTTTCAATAAATACTTGTAACTAATCAAACAGATTGTCCTCAGTGACACTGACAAACTATATTTGCATACATTCATTCCAAGATTTCACGTTACAGCATCCTGATTACAGTAATTTCCACAATTGCCACTTGGAAAGCTAACGATATTTCCAGTAGTTTATAGGAGAGATAGGTACTCCCTAAATGAAATGTTTTTGCTGGCATGAAACTGAGTTATTCAAGAGTACCCTTAGGACTCTTTTCTCAGTGATGCCATATATTGGCAGCTTCAACTGATATAAGTTTAAATACCAGAAGACTTCCATTTGGGATAGTTATGAAATTTAATCAGTGTGAACTGAGGAAAAACAACTTGCCTCATCTTTACAGACTGAGAAAACAGCACTGTGTCCCACCCCTTCCCATAATCTTCTTTGTCTCTGCACACTCAAAAGCTCAAAGCTGGGTAATTTCTACTATATAAAAATATTGGACTTTTTGGGGGGTGGAATTTCTTAGCAGAAGTGGGGAAAAAGCTTGCGTGCAAAATATTTTGCCAAATCCAATCTAAAGAATGCCAGCAACTACTAACAAACCTTCTAGGCCAAGTACTTTCCTTGGCAAAGATCAGGAAGTAGTCAGTCTCGCAGATACAGGTCTTTGTTTGGACACTGAAGACCTTGATCTCAAAGGAGCATCCCAGGTCTTGCGTGGGTAAGACTCATATCCTCTGGTGGTGCAGGGGAGATGCAGCCCTGGGACAATTCTGACTGTGCAAGAGTAAGTGAGCAGGAATACTGTCCCTCTTGCAAACCCCAGAGAAGAGGGCATTCTAAGGTTTATGCACTGTGTAGCACTCTATGTTCTGCCTCTGTCTGACAGCTGTCTGCAGGTTCCTATCTCTTTTTTTTAAATCAGTGATAAGAACATGTAAGCATGTAGTGAGCAAGGGATCCAAGTCCTGTAGGACCTTATGCATAACTCTTAATATAGTATGAAACACAGTGAAATCTTGTACTTATGACCATGGATCACATTTTATTTTTTTTTTTTCTTTTTTTTTTTTTTTTTTTTTTTTTTTTTGTAATGGTAGTAGCAGAAAAATGTAAGATTGCAAGTTACTGAATTATTGAAATAATTTCATAGAGCAAAAGATATATTTATTTTTTTGCTTTCAAATTCAAAGATATTGAGACTGTCTTGTTATATAAACTAATGAATGATGATCCCAAGGGTGTTTTCGAACCAAAATGATTCTATGATTCTATGAATATAATTGTTTGAGGTCAGTGCTAGCTGTTTTATTCAGATAAACATGCTTAATGTTTAAATCATAGTAACACTAGACAAATTGATTGCATTTTGCTGTCTTTTGCTGTCAAAACCTGGAATGAAACACACAGAGGGAGCACTGAAATTTTACTTTCCACGTCTGCTCTAAGGACTTTATATTTTGTCATTACAAGTATTCTAATTGGCCTGGAAATTTTTAAGAGAAAAATCATGAGTCAAGGTCATCTTTCCATTTTGCTGGTTTGTTTTGTGTTGAAATTGGTCATTCTGGATGGTATTGATGCAGGGATTCAGACTGTTAAGTGTCCTCGCTTATTGTGTGAGTGTAATAGAAAAAGAGTTTTAAATGGAAGTACAAGGCAATACATTCAATTGGTTTCACTCTGTTCTGTAGCACGAGAGTAAGGCATCTGTTCACCTTTCTCTTTTGTGCAATTGGACTTTAAGCATATGGATAGTAGGTCTGGCTGATTATGAATCAGTTCCGCTCTGCACTGAATATGATCAAAATTACAGCTCTTAGAGACTGATCAGACTGAGAAATACCTAAAGATGCAGCAAGACTGTGAATTTCATAGAATCATAGAATTGTCAAGGTTGGAAGGGATTTTTGAGATTACCTAGTCCAACCACCAACCTAACTGATAAAAAAAAAAGCTCAAAAAACAATGACCCATCACTTAACCATGTCACTGAGCACTATGTCAACCTGTCTTTTAAATACCTCCAGGGATGGTGCCTCAACCACTTTCCTGGGCAGCCCCTTCCAATGCTTAATAATCCTTTCAGTGGAAAAAAATTCCTAATATCCAATCTGATATCCCTAGTGCAACTTGAGGCCATTTCCTCTTGTCCTATCACCTAGGATGTGGGAGAAGAGACCAACCCCTGCCTCCTTTCAGGTAGTTGTAGAGAGCGATAAGGTCTCCCCTCAGCCTCCTTTTCTCCAGGCTGAACAGCCCCAACTCCCTCAGTCTCTCCTCATAAAGCTTACTATCCAGATCCCTCACAAACTTTGTTGCCCTTCTCTGGACCCACTCAAGCACCTCAATATCTTTTTTGTGGTAAGGGGCCTCCAATACTGGACACAGTACTTGAGATAGAGTCTCACCAGTGCTGAGGAGAGGGGGATGATCATGTCCTGAGTCCAACTCACCACGTTGTTCCTGATACAGGCCAGGATGCTGTTGGCTTTCTTGGCCACCTGGGCACACTGCTGAGCACTACTGGGCACAACCGATTGTTGACCAACATCCCCAGGTCCTTTTCTGTCAGGCAGCTCTCCAGCCACTCTTCCCCAAGCCTGTAGCCACGCATGGGGCTGTTGTGACCCGAATGCAGGACCTGGCACTTGGATGTACCGAACCTCATCNGCCATTTCCTCTTGTCCTATCACCTAGGATGTGGGAGAAGAGACCAACCCCTGCCTCCTTTCAGGTAGTTGTAGAGAGCGATAAGGTCTCCCCTCAGCCTCCTTTTCTCCAGGCTGAACAGCCCCAACTCCCTCAGTCTCTCCTCATAAAGCTTACTATCCAGATCCCTCACAAACTTTGTTGCCCTTCTCTGGACCCACTC
>VZTM01012188.1:0-10904 GCA_013400555.1 Jacana jacana | reverse complement strand
AGTGTCCTCGCTTATTGTGTGAGTGTAATAGAAAAAGAGTTTTAAATGGAAGTACAAGGCAATACATTCAATTGGTTTCACTCTGTTCTGTAGCACGAGAGTAAGGCATCTGTTCACCTTTCTCTTTTGTGCAATTGGACTTTAAGCATATGGATAGTAGGTCTGGCTGATTATGAATCAGTTCCGCTCTGCACTGAATATGATCAAAATTACAGCTCTTAGAGACTGATCAGACTGAGAAATACCTAAAGATGCAGCAAGACTGTGAATTTCATAGAATCATAGAATTGTCAAGGTTGGAAGGGATTTTTGAGATTACCTAGTCCAACCACCAACCTAACTGATAAAAAAAAAAGCTCAAAAAACAATGACCCATCACTTAACCATGTCACTGAGCACTATGTCAACCTGTCTTTTAAATACCTCCAGGGATGGTGCCTCAACCACTTTCCTGGGCAGCCCCTTCCAATGCTTAATAATCCTTTCAGTGGAAAAAAATTCCTAATATCCAATCTGATATCCCTAGTGCAACTTGAGGCCATTTCCTCTTGTCCTATCACCTAGGATGTGGGAGAAGAGACCAACCCCTGCCTCCTTTCAGGTAGTTGTAGAGAGCGATAAGGTCTCCCCTCAGCCTCCTTTTCTCCAGGCTGAACAGCCCCAACTCCCTCAGTCTCTCCTCATAAAGCTTACTATCCAGATCCCTCACAAACTTTGTTGCCCTTCTCTGGACCCACTCAAGCACCTCAATATCTTTTTTGTGGTAAGGGGCCTCCAATACTGGACACAGTACTTGAGATAGAGTCTCACCAGTGCTGAGGAGAGGGGGATGATCATGTCCTGAGTCCAACTCACCACGTTGTTCCTGATACAGGCCAGGATGCTGTTGGCTTTCTTGGCCACCTGGGCACACTGCTGAGCACTACTGGGCACAACCGATTGTTGACCAACATCCCCAGGTCCTTTTCTGTCAGGCAGCTCTCCAGCCACTCTTCCCCAAGCCTGTAGCCACGCATGGGGCTGTTGTGACCCGAATGCAGGACCTGGCACTTGGATGTACCGAACCTCATCCTTGGCCTCAGCCCATTGATCCAGCCTGTCCAGATCTCTCTGCAAACCCTTTCTACCCTCCAGCAGGCAGACATTCACACCTAACTTGCTGTCATCTGCAAACTTACTGAGGGTGCACTCAATCCCCTGTCCAGATCATTGATAAAGATGTTAAAGAGAACCAGGCCCAGTACTGAGCCCTGTGGGATACCACTCATGACCGGCCGCCAACTGGATTTAACTCCATTCACCACCATTCTCTGGGCCTGGCCCTCCAGCCAGCTTTTAACCGAACGAAGAATACTCCCATCCAAGCCATGGGCAGCCATTTCTCTGGGAAGATATTGTGGGAGACTTACTAGTCCTTACTAAAGTCCAGTTACCTTTTACCTGGACCTTACTAAAGTCCAGGTAAACAACATCCACAGCCTTTCCCTCATCCACCAAGCGGGTCACTTTATCATGGAAGGAGATCAGGTTTGTTAAGCAGGACCTGTCCCTCATGAGCCTGTGCTAGCTGGGCCTGATCACCTGGGCATCCTTCATGTGCTGCATAATGACACTCAGGATGATCTGTTCCATGACCTTTCCAGGCACTGAGGTCAGACTGACGGGCCTGTAGTTCCCTGGGTCATCCTTCCCACCCTTCTTGTAGATGGGCATCACATTTGCTAGATGCTGGTCAGCTGAGACCTCCCCACTTTGCCAGGACTGCTGGTAAATGATGGAAAGTGGCTCAGCAAGCACTTCCTCCAGCTCCCTCAGTACCCTCAGGTGGATCCCATCTGGCCCCATAAACTTGTTTATATCAAGGTATTGGAGTAGGTCCCTTACTACCTCTCTTTGGATTATGGGGGGCTTCATTCTGATCCCCACCCCTATATGCTAGCTCAAGGGTCTACATACTCAGGGAACTACTTACTCTATTACTAAAGACTGAGGCAAAAAAGGCATTCAGTACCTCAGGATTCTCCTCATCCTTTGTCACTCTCTTACCTCCTGTTTCTGATGGAGGGTGGAGATTCTCCTGAGTCCTCCTCTTGTTACTAATATATTCATAGAAATTCTTTTTATTGTTTTTAACATCCAAGGCCAGGTTAAATTCTAGTTAGGCTTTGGTCTTTCTAATCTTTTCCCTACATAGCCTTATAACACCTTTGTAATCTTCCTGACTGGCCTGCCCTTTTTTCCAAAGGCCATAAACTCTCCTTTTTTTCCCCTGAGTTGTGACTGTATTATTTTGTTCAGCCAGGCTGGCTTTTTCCCCCAACAACTTGCTTTACAGTGCACAGGGACGGCCTGCTCCTGCACTTTTAAGATTTCTTCCTTGACAAATGTCCAGCCTTCCTGGACTCCTTTGCCTTTCAGGGCTGACTCCCAAGGGACTCCCTCACGCAGACTCTTGAAAAGAACAAAGTCTGCCCTCCAGAAGTCCATGATGACAGTCCTGCTGGCTCCCCTCCTTGCTTCCGTGAGGATTGAGAACTCTATTAATTTATGGTCACTGTGCCAAAGATGGCTTCCAACTGTCACATCCCCCACAAGTCCTTCTCCGTTCACAAACCGCAGATCCAGCAGTGCTCCCTCCCTAAGTCGGCTCGCTCACCAGCTGTGTCAGTTATCCCCAACACACTCCTAGAACCTCCTAGACTGTTCCCTTTCAGCTGTATTTTGTGCTCAGCTGATGTCTGGTAGGTTGAGGTTTCCCAACAGAACAAGGGCAAGTGATCTTGAAACCTTGCCCGGCTGCTTATAGAATATTTTGTCTACCTCTACCCTGATTGGGTGGTCTGTGCAGACTCCCACCACAATATCAGCCTTGCTGGCCCTCCCTTTGATTCTTACCCATAGCCACTCAACTCTATTATTTCCTTCAATTAGTTCTTGACATTCATAGTTATAATTTGATCATAATACCCATAATCAAAATTCATAATTTGCCGGTGCCCCTCTGCTGGGTGGGTGTACAAAATAAGGCAAAACACACCTTCCTCCTTTGCACCCAAAGGAGCCAATCTATTGGAATAGGTTGGAATAGTCCAATCTATTTCCAATTCTTGCATTCTTTCAGGTGTCAGGATCATTCTCTTCTCATCTTTCTGTGAGTGCATATCACCTGATGAAAAGGGATATAGGCTTATAGTCAAAAGATCACTTATGAAGTAGGTGCTACGCCTTTGTCTTTTTCAGAGACGTGATCGGTTCACATGAAACTCAGTCTATGCTCTAAGCAATAGTGTATGGGAAAATGAATTCCTCACGAGTATTTCCAGGGCTGGAGAATCAATTATCCTTCATCTCCAAACTCCACTTTCCTAGGTGAAATGAAAAAAACAGTCATAGGTCAGATGTGTATCCAGTATCGCTTAGCCTAACTCCATTGACTACTACAGCTTTTCAACGACTTAAACTGATCACCCACATTTCTTTTTAGAAGTCATCTATTCTGAAGTGCCTTTGTCTTTCCTAAACACATCAAAACAGATTTCCCAAGAGGAATTCTGTTTCCTCTTTTCAGCAAGTATGCTACATGAAATGCAAAAACATTTAATAAAATGTCCTCCTTCCTCCTGAGAGCTGAACTAACATGCATATGATTTAATTGTAGTCTGTTTGGCAAACTAATTTCTAAATAGTTCAATTCTGTATGATGCTGCGTGAATTCAGTTCTGGCAGGTTTCAGATTAATGCTATTACAGTATGTTATGCTACTGGGTATTCTGGAAATGATGTGTTAGAAATCTTAAAAACAAACTATATATATCAACATTCTGTTCTTTTTTTGTTCATTTGTTTGTTTTTTAATTGGGCTGATGCTTTTGATCCTTGGCTAAATATTTGGCTACACTGAGTCCATCTGTACAGGGCTCAATGAGATGTTTAAGATTCTCCAGGACTTGTGGCCTTTTTCTATTTGATTAATAATATTAATTTAAACACTAATAACTCAGGTCACTGCACTTAGTAACAATGTATTTAGGAGTGTAACAAATACATAAGCAGAGTTGATTTTTAAAAAATTCCTGAGAGACCTGGCACGTTAAAACAAAGCCTTGGAGAAACAGTTGCTACATTATAGAAAAATGCTGATGGTATTCTTTTGCTGTCTTAGATTTCCTCTTTGTACACAGATGATGCAACTGAATGGTTGCATTCAGCTCTTGGGGTGGTGTTCATCTAAATAATTTGAGATGGCTACATCTGGACTAGGATTCCTTTATAGACATTGCAAAGAAAGAGACACCTCTGAATGCAATCCAATTAATCACTAAGTATACTGGTCAAATATATAAACTAAGAAAGGTCAAATAAATTTTACCATAAGTGACATAGTGTAGATGTGAATTCAGTTCTTGTCTATTCTTGGTATATACTGGAGGACACGTTCTGTCTGAAAAAAACATCCCAAATGTTATTAAAATATTCTGGAGGATTGACCTGGATCAGTCTGACCTATTTTTGATTCTTTCTCTGGTCTGAGGAGGGGATTGGACCAAATGACCTCATAAGGTCCCTTCAAAGATAATTTTTTTTATTGTTTTAATAAGATTGTTAAGAATGGGGAAATTAAAAATGATGTTTTAGAATACAATTCATACTGCTCTGCTCGGCTGTTCCCTTGAAAATGTCGTATTTCATACTAAAGCATTTTAAAATTTGTAGGCTAAGAAGTTTGTAGGCTAAGAAGCAGCTGGTAGGCTTGACTGACCAGATTTGCTTTGTAACATATTTCCCTGGTTGAGGATGGTGAATACTGTTACAAGGAAAACCCTGTTGACACTGTGTTGTTCAAGTTCTGTATTCATCCTGCCATGGTAATTATAGTGGGCCTGAGTCTGAACTTCTCCCTGGGGCAAAATTTCTCTTGAAAGAAGCAAGTGCTGCTGACCTTTATCCTTTAAGAGATTATATTGTCAAAATAATCTCATGCTCCTGTAAACGGCATGAATTGAGCCTATGAAGGGTTTCAAATACATGATTACTTCGGCTGTAGAGATTTTAGCTGCTTGCTTACTCATACCCGAGTGGCACATGAGCTAGGAGATTAAAAGCTGTGTTTCTTTGCCTCTGTTAACATAACTGGGGATCTGGAAACATAAATAGAAGGATTACTGTTAGTGAGGTATGCAGTGAGGTATGCAGTTCATGTCAATCCTACTGGTGTGCATCTGCCTGGGTTCCCAAAACGTGGGAGGAGGTGGAAGACTTGGTCATCCTTGAGGTCTTCTGGAGGCTAAACTGAAGGTAATACAACTTTCATCTACCTTTTTCAAAAATTCTCAGGTGTTAGGGAACAGGAGAAATCAGTTAATGAAAGCAACAGGGTACCATTTCTGTCTGAATTTATGATTGGAGGCTTTTTCTAAGACATGGCTGCTAGAATCAAGAATCTGTATTAAAACACATCTTCCCCCAAAAAACAAACCCAAACCCCTGAATGTTAACCAAGAAAAAAATTACAGTATCTGCAAAAAATCCCTTAGTGCCTTCATTGACATGAGAAAAAAATCCCAAATACCAACTCAGATCACCAGATTTAGAGACCTAGTTTCTCTGGCAATGTTTCACATCATGTCCTGTGGATGACACTGAAGATTTTGTGAATGATTTCTTCTGTAAATTCTTTAATCCAACTACCAGTAAACTACTAGTACTGCTAAAACAGCACTACTAGTAAAACTAGTAGTACTAATCCAACTACTAGTACTGCTAAAACAATTTCAGGTGGGAAATTTAGGCATAGAAAGAATTTTGCTGAATTTAGGTACAAAAGATTTTGCTGAGTCTGAGTTACTTACCCTAAGATCCTTTATTTGTATCTGTTTGAGATTCAACTTTAGGAAGGCATGAACAGTTTGAATCAGTTGCCTACATATAAGCACTGAGTGCCGCTTGAGATGAACTAGGGTCTCCTGCCAGGTCACAGATCTTCTGGTCACTTGAGAGATTCTTATCACTTTGTGGGTGTCCTAGATATCTCTGGAGTGTTCACGTGGCTCAGGTCTCCTATTTGTGGACAGTATGAACAAACCTCATGTCTGACATAACAAGAGCCAGGAATTAATAGGTCAAGTATTGGTGTCTGTCAATCAGATGTCTAAATTGAAGATAAAAATACCCCATGCTATCTTCAGGGAGACTGGCTTAAGTAACATCCTGATGAGAAAACTAAGCCTACTGAGTCAGGATTCATTTTAATTGATAGTGTTTTGGCTATATCCTTTTAAAAATCTAAATGTTATTGATTCAAGTGGATTTAATTTATCACTGGTGCAACATAATTCTTTTCAAATGATCCCCTGCTGCTCCCTCCAGAGCCTGACAAGCCAGCTGACAGAAAATCATTTAGTTGAGAAAGGGAGTATTTAGTATTGTCTAAAGACTCAGCTCAGGTATTTATTTTAATACATGTTTTTAGTCCTAAGAGTGATTGATAAATGGGGTTGGAAGCAATGTTAAGGTGGCTGAATCTGGGGTGAATATGAGGAAAAGTATTTATCTGATTACCTATCTTTGAACGTCTTGTGTACTGAGGGGAGGAGATAGGAAAGTTGAATTGTTGGTAATCGAACTTAAATAATTTCTTTTCAGTTCTTTAATGCAATGGCATTTGATTCCTCCTCCTCTCCTATTTGCTGAAACTATTGTAGCTCAGCATGTATCAAAGAGCTGAAAAATCAATGCAGGGTGCAATGTCTGTGAAAGGTCAGAAGTGAAAAAAAGTTCAGCCTAATAATATTTTGGAGTCCTATGGAAAAGATATTTCATAAAATATTAAAAAATCAATTGAACGTTCATAAAACTTTAGTTTAGTATCAATACTGAACAGGAGATAACTTAGCAAGGGAGGAGATATTGAGTGGGACATTCAGACTTTTGCTGTAGTTTCCCTCTTGAACAGTTTTTGTTGCCCACAACTGCCTGGGGAAGAATACTGTCTTGGAAAGCCACAGAGATTCCAACTTTACAGAATTTGTCAGTGTGGGAAGGTGCCTCTAGAGATCATCTAGTCCAACTCCCCTGCTAAAGCAGAACTGCCTAGAGCACATTACTCAGGACTGCATCCAGGCAGGTCTTGAAGGTCTCCAGAGAAGGGGACTCCACAACCCCACAACCTCCCTGGGCAGCCTGTTCCAGGGCTCTTTCACCCTCACTGGAAAGAAGTTTTTCCACATATTAGAATGGAACTTCCTGTGTTCCAGCTTGTGCCCATCGCTCCTCGTCCTGTCACTGGGAACCACTGTAAAGAGTGTGGCTCCATCCTCCTTCAACCCACCCTTCAGATATTAATAAGGTCTCTCCTCAGCCTTCTCTTCTCCAGGCTAAAGAGTCCCAGCTCTCTCAGCCTTTCTTCATAAGGGAGATACTCCAATCCCTTAATCATCTTTGTTGCTCTGAGCTGGACTCCCGCCAATCGTTTCCTGTCTCTCTTGAACTGGGGAGCCCAGAACTGGATGCAGTATTCCAGTTGTGGCCTCACCAGTGCAGAGTAGAGAGGGAGAATGACCTCCCTCGACCTACTGGCCACACTGCTTATGTTTGGCTTCATAAAATTGTCTCATATTGCTCAAAATGAATACATTTTGTTACTTCTCAAATGCATTTCTGGTTGTTAAAAAGAGAAAATGACTAGAGGATCAGAAAACTTTGCCTTTGTAGCCTTTATATCATGCCAGTGATTTTCACAAACTCCTATCTCTCCAGTTTGGATTTTATGCTTTTAGTTATTTGTCTGTTAATAGAACGTTCAAAGCAGCTGCTATTCATTCCATTTGTTTCATTTTTTAGTGTTTCATTCATGTTTTCTTGGGTTTTGGCAAAAACATTTTTTTTTTCCCTATGCTATCTAAGCAGTGTCATATTCGTTGTTTGAAGTGTCCTTCTGTCACTTTTTTTGTCCTTTCAAAGTGGATTATTCTTAGAACACTTGATTTTACCAGGAATTGCACACACGAAGAGTTATAGAAATAGTACTTTAAAATGTTTGGGAACAAAAATTGGCACAGAACTTCTTTAATTGAGCATCTGTTATAATGGACACTCAGTCATAATGGGTTTGCTGCAGATCATAACATGATCACCCCAAATCTTTCAGTAAAATCCACCTGCCAAGGTTTTATCCTGGTTTTAAGTTTCTTGCAGCTTGCTTGGCATGCTTTAAACCAGCCAGAAGTCATGGCTTTGGTTTGCAAATATGATCTGCAAAACCCTCTAGATAGATACCTGGAAAATTCTAAAGGTTCATTTTTCCTTCATTAAACTCCCCAAACAGAACAGAATCCACACTGTCAGGGCTGAACGTCACAGTGGCTGTCTTTCATCTTAGATCATTCAAGACCCACAGACTACACACAATTTTGGCTAATGGATCTAGTCCAAGAGGCAAACTGTGCATACCCCACAACTGACAGGATCAACTTCAGCCGAAAACTCAGTAGTGTTGGCTGTTATCACTGCAAAATGAAAATGACGTTGGCCTTGTTGCTGGAAATTATTCGTTTCAGCTATGATATTCCAGCTGAATTCTCTCCTCTGCTTTCATGGATCCAAACCTAATTCCCCTTACCAAGCTGTAGGAGGAATAGCTGGAAATATTTAAGTACCTAGTACCTCTTCAGGATAGTAATATACTAAACAGACTTCTTTTGACCAACGCCTGCTCTAATTTGTCTGAATTGTCTGAATTAAACCTGAATAAAAAATAAGGGATATAATCCAACACTCCTTCTGAAATACAGTGGTACCTACTCTCTGAGTCCAAACCGAGCCTGTGTGAGGGACCCAATCCAAACACCCAGTTCAATCAGGAATGTCCAGATCTTCTAGAGCAATCAGTCTGTGAGGTATTATGACCATGACATCAGATACATCGAGCTCACTGTCCCTTTTCCATCCTGGTACAAATACAGTACATGATGCTGTGGGGTTCTTCCCAGAGTATGTCATTCAAGATGAGTCAGGATGCCAGAGTCCAAACCTAACGCAAGACCCAACCTTGTCTTATTATTGTTACCAGCAATTGTTGCCATGTTTGTGTTTTCTTATCATATTGATTAACAATTACAGTCACTTGGTTCTTACTATTTCCTAAAATTCAGTGACTTACTGATAATACATTTAAAATTTGTTTTCTCTTAAATACTTAAAGGATACAAAGGACAATTAGGAAGTCCTAATAGTCTAATTATTCCTCTGTGGTTTCTTTCAGCTACTTTTTCAGTGTGCCCTTCATCTTATATTAATGTCCACAAATCAATATTTATATAGTATTTCAGATAACATAGACTAGGCAATCAAACACTAGTAAATGTGATTGAAATAGGATATAAAATGGGGAATTAGCTAATGGTTTAATTTAATTTATACTCTGGACTTGTCATTAGAGGAGAGAACATTTCAACCATTAGTGAATGAGCAAATATTTACTATATTTTAATGAGGAATCTGATGGTACCTTACTCATTGATGCTTCACTTCCTGCAAGGTAGAATTTGGTGATTTCATCTGAGAGATTTCATTCCTAAAAACAGGTTAAGTATCAGACTACTGTGCCTTTCTGGGCTACATACCTCGAGGTGTTTGGCAAAACACCCCCAAAAAGATGGAATACTATAATCAAAAGCAGTAATTATTGAACATCTAGAAAATTTGCCTTAGGGGTGGATGATCTCTGCATCTAGTCTGTAGGTGGAGGAAACACTCAGCTGCTTTCCATAAAGTCAAGTCCATGAGAAGGCTGGTAGTGTTGTATGCATCCTGCCTCCACAATGCTGAGCCATGGTAGAGCAGACTGCAGTGTTCCACCACGCCGTGAAACTGAATTTTACACTTCCAATTAGCTCCAGATATCAACCACTTCAAACTATGGAAGGAAAATGACAAGTATGCCATTTTCTGCAGACGTTTCAAATAACCCTACTTCTAGTGAAAATGCTCAATAACTGTCTGCTGTTAGGTGGAGTTGAGTAACTGCGATACCTGCCTATGTTTTTGATTGTTACCCTGGAGTGGGGAGCAAATGGAAGTCCTCAGGCAAGCATGTACTATAAACAAGGACATCATAAAGATGGTCATCTCTCCTCACAGGTGAATCCCAGGCACACTTGTCTTGAGCAACTTTGCATAACCATCTAAGATATTAACTTAGATAATAGCACCATCTATTGAGGATTTACAATAATATTTAGAGCAGATTTTAAAATGCCATTTGCTAACTGACCTTTGTAGGCACTACAAATCTAAATAAGTATCAAGACCATAATTTTAGCATTGTATTTGACATCTGCTTGTACTTTATTAATGATCACTAATTAAGACAATTTGCCTGCTACTAAAGTTTCTGATACTGGTCTTCCCATACTGGCTTGAAACTCTCCTTTAAAGAGCTCTCATTTTATTCTTTATTAAGAAAGTAATTTTCCACTTCTCACACTTAGGCTGGACAAATACAGCAGTCCATGAAGTTATTCTGCCCTCTTTATATTATGCATCATGTTTCTAGCAGCACTCTGGTTTTGTAAGTGCATAATCTTTATTTGCAGCAGTCTTTCTTTAGCCACAGCCAACAAGGTGTTTTTCTTTGTTTTTGAATAGTTCCTAATGTTTGTGTTAAAATTGTCACAGATTTATCGTCAGGACTTACAAAAACATGATGCACTTTTAGTGATGCTGGGATTAAATGTCCATATTTAAAAATTCTTTATAACAATGCACCTGAATAACTTGTACATAAGAAAAATTAATATTGTTGAGATAAAGTGTAGAGTTAAGATGTCCCCTAATCTTTCTCTGGTGATTACTGAGAATTTATTTTAGCTTCTTGTCTACAAAGTGGAGCTAGGAAGCCGGGAAGA
>VZTM01012185.1:0-21140 GCA_013400555.1 Jacana jacana | reverse complement strand
TTGCTAATAGAAAAGAAATATTTGGAAATAAATAAATAAATAGCAAGGTCTGTTCTATACAGCACAAAACTACTTTGAAATACAATAGATTATTGAAATACCACTGCAGACACCTCAGTTTTCAGACAAGTGAGCCTGAAACAACCTTTATCAGTGTTTTATGTGGCTCTATCCATTTATCACATGCAGATCTATGTAGTATTCAACTAGAATAAGGTCACTGAAACGGGCAAGGAGTTTATCTTCTGGAACAAAATAAACAGCAAGCTTTTCCTAGGAGAATACTGGAGACATTGTTTTCTTTTTTCTTTTTTTCCCCCACTAAAAGCTAAAAAGCCAGAGCATAAGTCAGTGAAAATCCATCATGCATAAAGGGAAAAATATAGAAATATAGAAAAGCCTAGAAATAGAAAATATAGAAAAGCCTAGAAATGACTGGTTGAATAGCCCTTTCTATAGCTCCACATCATTGTGATTGACAGATTTAACTAAATTCAAGACTTTAACCCCATTTGTGAAACTAGCCAAGACATAGCTCCTTTATCTCTTCCAATTTCAGAATGAGATGTTTCTATCAAATGCATCAATCTGGGTTGCGATGTTGCCTTTGTTCTTCCTTTCTGACCTGTTTGTCTGTAACCTGACCTCTGAATACACCTTTGTATATTCATAGGTCTCTATAGAAGTGGAATGAAGCATTTACTTCTGAAGTGGTCCTAACCCAAACATTATTCAATCACCCCTACAAACCCAGGGGTAATAAGAAGACTCCATGATATCATTGAAATCAAACACTTCTTTCAGAAATGCCATCTCCGTTCAGAAACTGCTGCTCTGCTATCACCTACCAGTCCAATGCCTGACTTCAGCTCTATCCTTATAACCTTTTTAAGAATATAGAACACTGGGCTTAGATACAGTGCTGGTCACTTCTGCAAGTGCTTTCTTAAAAAGCAAAACAAAACAAAAGAAAGCATTTAAACTAATGACCCCTGAACTCTGTCCTTGTGACTTCTTCACATCCCAGACCTGACCTGAAAACCCTCTTTCTACACCCTGTGGCCTTTTACTGTCAACTATGGTGACACCACCCTCTACCCCTGTGACACACTGTGATGTATGATTTAAATACACTGGGTGCCAAGAGTTGCCTTTCTCCAAATTATAAACGCAATCCTCAGTTTTAACAAAGGCCTTCCGCTAGTGGCAGTCATGGGTACTTACCCAAACCACCTGCACATTTCTGTGTAGGATGGCTTAGTCAAAGGGAATTATGGAGGCAAGTGAATTACAGGGAATGAGATAATTGTGCTTACCACTATTCTAAATCAGTTTTAAAAGAAAGGCTTTCTCTGACAATAACAAATGCTACATGTTGCAATCACATTTACCTAAATTGAGTAACAATTTTTGCAAAATTGGCTTGACCCTTCTTTTATGCAAAACTGTTCTGCATGATGCTTACAGGTTTTATGAAATAGGCCCACCGACTTTTAAGTTACTTCTTATAAAAAATGCTATAAATCACTACCTAGTACTGTACTCCTCGATAAAAGCTTTACAGTTCCACCTCAAAAAGAAAACACATAAAACTATGACAAGATTGAATACAGCATTAGAGAATATGGTAGATGTTTCTTTACCAACTTTTCAAATTAATATGAAAGTGTCAAGGACTGCAGATGATGTGAGCTATCAGAGTAATTTATCCTGCTCTGTTGAATGAGTGCTAACAAAAGCAGTGTTAGTTAGGTAAAAGAATTTGCTGTTCAGGTGACAGATATTATGGAATAAAATACTGCTTAAACATTTTCCTCTCTAAGTGCAAGGTTCTTAAGTTACAACTAATTGTAAGAAAACTTTCTGTCAATGCAGATCTTCAGTGTTCATGAAAATTGTTTCCTAATGTTCTTATATCTCCTTTGCCTTCTAAATTCCAGCAATGCACATGAAAAATACATTGATTAAAAGCTTTCAAAATGGAAATTAAATCCTGTGAAAGAAAAGCAGAAGTAATTTCTCCCACCTGAACTCCAGTGGTAAAAGACAGCCTTTGACTGTTAGAAGACTAGACCACTGAGGCATAAGTGATATAAGACTCAGACATAAGACATAGATGAGGAATTCCCAAGACTTCAATATACTGCGTCCTTTTCCCTGCATCTGGCCTGTCTGAATCTCTGTTACAAAAATCAACACTCTCTGTCACAATGCCAGTCATTACTGGTGATGGAGGTGGCATTTGTTCTGGTATTGGAAAAGGAATAATTATCTTTTACCTGTGGTAACCTGGCATGGAGTTGCTAAAGCTATGGACGGCTGTCTAGGTGGGACCAACACCCCCTGAGTCCAGATGATGTCACCTCACATGACAACAGCTCCAGGTCTGAGGCTGCAAATCAGTTGGGGAGTGACCAGTGAGGAGAGGGGAGAGAGACACGTGTGATAACAATGTCCCCTGCCCCTACTCTTGGGACTGGGTGGAGAAGTGGAATGAACTAATCATGTGTGTTGTACCAGCAAAAGTGTAGCCCTATGCTGAGACTTTAAAACCTCTAATTTGCAGCAGAACAACTGTAAATCAGACTAGCTTTGAAAAAGTTGAGGTAAATAGTCTCCCAGACTCAGAGAGATGCAGGGAGTGAAGATTTATACCTGAACAGAAGGCAAACCTCTTCTTCAGAGAAAATCTTCTCTTCAGCATTATCAGGTTGCACTTCTCCAGCACTTGATGAATGCCTCCTGCTAATTATGAGTATCCTCCTCTCTTACTGGTTTGAACATATTATTGTAGCATCAATAAATAAATAGGACAGAAAAAAAAATGCAAGGTGTTATATTTCCAAAACTGCATACAGTTTAACTTCCATTGCAATTAACATTTCACTGCTAGCTTGATTACTGCACTCTCTGCTTAAAACTTTTTATCTTTTCTTTCCCATTATATTGCTTTCACATCTTTCTTGCAGACTACTTTCTTTTTCTCTGATCTCTGTCTTTCTTTCAGAAGAAATATCCTATGAGTGAAATACAAGTACACTTAAAATGAGCAATAGCAGTTACAATGAAATCTTTACGTCACATTCACGTTTTGGCAATTATTAAAGAAATTTCCCATAAAGAGCTCCCACAATCAGTAAATGTTTCACGTTTTTAGCCTGGGTATTATATTTGATCTAATCTCAAAGTGCTGTTTGTTTTAATAAGTAAAGCATAAACCACAGTAAAATTAAATGCAAATTTCTTGCATTTGCAAATTGAAGTTTTTTCCTGCATTTCTGCATTTGATAAGGTGAATAGTGGTGAATAGTTTCTGGAAGAGGTAAAATGGCAAGGCTGGAAGTCCTGGGTTTTCCTTGGCAAATGGAGAAAAAATCAATTGCCTGTGCAGTCTGACAGAATGAAATGCACCTCAGGGTGGCTACTGGTTGCCTGATGTAATCCAGCAAAATCTTCAGGCAATTGAATAACCCTAAACATGTATTTATAAATTTGAGAAACAAGCCTGAACATTCTGAGGAAAAAAAGTAGTGTAGTGGAAACTTGCATTCCTTCTTACCAATGTCTCCCTTTACTTTTGAAGTCATATTCTTATAGTTCATACAAATTATTTTGGCAACCTGCAAGTCTCTCCTGTGTGATGCTCCTGAACTATAAGATGAATCAGGACCATTTCATACTTTAAAAAAATAGTGCATTGAGAAACTGATTGCATATTCCAGTCCTAATCCTTTTAACATATATTGAAAGGCTAAATGGAAATTAAGATACAGGAAATTATAACAGCCTAAATTATAGAGGGTTTAACTTAGTTTGTGAGACTACGTGCACCTGAGAACTTTAGATTAGCAAACATCACATTCTAAGATTCCAGTGAGAGAACGTAGCACATGAGTTACACCAAACAAGTGCCTGTTTTCTGCACATGTTATCCCACTGGCCAGCATCACATAAACCATGTCTCTGACGCCTGTGAATGATCTGGATTTCTTGTGTGATTTAGATGTGATGTGGATTTCAGTGCCTTGAATTCTTCAGTGTGTGTAAGTAATGTGCTTCGTACACACAGGCTTGTTACCTTGCATGTATGAGACCAAAAAGCATTGCTTATATTCATGTAACTACACATCTCCACAGACAAAGTCATGTAAAAGAAGTAGAATATTACATATTCTGTGCGTGAAACAATGTGGGACTCAGGAGAGAGGATTTTATTTCCTTGATCAGTCTACATGTCGAGTTTACTGACATTAACTTTCTTAGATCACCACTTGAAAATACGAAAAAACGGAATTTTCATTTGTATCTTTAGTTCACATACTGGCAACGACCTGAAATATTTGAAATTATCCTTAATCCTACTGGGTTAAGACAACCCAGTAGGACCTCAACATCCTGCATTTCTTCTCTCTTGGTATTTATCAAGACCAACAATTAAAAAAATATGTACTAGCACAAAGTGATCCTCAGGAACGACTACAGCTGTAATACTATACTACAGTGATAGAAATCATAAATAAATTTTAAAATGCAGTTTCCTATGACTTTCCAGTGACATACTAATTGCTTCCAATTTCAACTATATTACATAGGATTTAATTTTACTTTTTATTTATTTATCATTTGGGGTGGGAGGGGCTGGTGTTGATATATGTAGAAGATCTCCAATTTTTCTTAAAGGTAAAAACTCTGAAGGAGAGAAGGTCACTCAGACCCTCCCTTCATGCCCTATTTCCTATTTTCCTTCTCAAAAAAAGGTAACACATGGACTATATATATGCTATATATGCTCATTTCATTTTAATTCCTGAAATAAATTCTTTTGATCAACCTGAAAGCAGAAGGCCCAATTATTCACTACCTTCCTTGCATGCTAGCTTTTTGTGGCCTACTAAAACTGGTCCTAGGGTACCATAAAATATAGGGCAATGTGATTTTATTTGTTGAATTCCCAACAGAACAGGAAAACAGAAAATGACAGCATTAGCTACATCTAATTTACATTTGTAAGCAGTGATTTTGAGGTTTAGAACTGCTGTGCTACTAAAAAATTATTTTCTAGTCCTTGAGAAGCGATCCCCTGAGATTTCTTTAGTGCTCCAGTAAATTCGATAAACATTAGGACCTGATTATGCAATTATTTTGCTGTGTAGTTCACCCATGTTATTATTACTAAACCAACGTTCTTGCTATTTCTATTAAAGTAGCCTTTTGTTCTAGTAGTAGTGTGATTAATGAGACATATAAAGACTGAAAAACAACATTCCAGTTTTCGAAATTCGGTCCTGGGGACTTCGTGATTTCTGGCAGAAACATCACTGCTGTGGGAGAGAAGCACTCCCCTTCAGGTCTGTCTGTTATCTCCACTTTCCCTGCAGCCACTCTGGGCTAGATCCTCTACAGAGATAGCCTAAGACCAGGTGAGACCTGGCAGTTTGTAGGTTTCCTCCTCATTAAACTTTCAGAATCACAGAATCATTCAGGTTGGAAAAGACCCTTGGGATCATCAAGTCCAACCGTCATCCCTGCTGTACAAAGTTCTCCCCTACACCATATCCCTCAACACCACATCTAATCTACTCTTAAACACATTCAGAGATGGCGACCCCAACACCTCCCTGGGCAACTGATCCCAGTGCCTGACCGCTCTTTTTGTGAAGAATTATTTCCTAATGTCTAGTCTAAACCTACCCTGCTGCAGCTTCCAACCATTCCTTCTTGTTCTATCACTAATTACCAGTCAGAAGAGACCACCACCAACCTGTCTACAACGTCATTTCAAGTAGTTGTAGAGAGTGATTAGGTCTCCCCTGAGCCTCCTCTTCCTCAACCTAAACACTCCCAGCTCCCTCAATTGTTCCTTGAAAGATTTATTCTCCAGGTCCTTCATCAGCTCTGTTGCCCTCCTCTGCACTCACTCCAGCACCTCAATATCTCTCCTGTGTTGAGGTGCCCAGAACTGGACACAATACTCAAGGTGTGGCCCCACCAGTGCTGAGTACAGGGGGACAATCACCTCCCTACTTCTGCTGGTCACACTCTTATACAAGCCAGCATGCCATTAGCCTTCTTGGGACACTTGGTTCATATTTATCCATTTGTCAACCAATTTAGTCACTTGTCAACCAGAGCTTCATGGCTCTGAATCTGACCCAGGGAATTCAATCCTCATTCACAAAGCACAGTTAAAGGTGTTACAGAAAACATTTTTTTTTGAAGCAGCAAAGCAAGTGAGAAAAAGGCACAAAGTTTTCTCTTACAAAAAATCACAAACTGTCTTTCACAATAATAAAATGGTGTATTTTTGCAAGTCAAATAAATGTTCTTTTTATTGTGTGAAATGAAGATAGCCCACAAATTGCCTTGTTTCAGGAAAAAAAAATAATTATATTTTAAGGCTTCATTGAGTGGGAGTGAAAAACACTGCTATGAAGATATCATATCTACCATCTATCAAAAAATTGGAAAAAAAAAAAGAACAAAGGTAATGATTTATTTCTGCAGTTGTCTTGTGTTTCCTACGGCTGACTGAAAGAACTAGTTCTTCAAATACATTTATTCCACTGGTTTTAAGGAGACAGTTAAAGTCATAACCTCAACAAATTGTAATGACTGTCAATCAACTGTAAATATTTAAAACAGGCAGACAACACAATGAAATCAAACCCATCCATGTTATTCAAGACAGTTTGGTACAATTAGATGGAAATTTTAAGAAAAGAGCAATTCAGGACAGAAGGGAATATTGTAAAACATGGATATGCCTACAGAGAAGAGACAACAGACAACATGGCACTGTTCTATTTCTACTTTGGCTAGTGTAGCACCAGCCTGTAAAAGACTTGGTCTACGCTGTATAAATTTAGCTCTGTGGTGTCAAAATATTTTCCAGCAGCAGCAGATCAAAAGTTGTAACTCGTTCATACCACGTGAGGTTGATTTTCCTCCTTGAGGAAAATACCGTTTGTGCCATGTGGCAGAGTCTTTCAAATGCACGTGTTGAGGAAAGAATGAGAATAGAAAGTTGTAGCTCTTTTTTTGCAACTTTGCCCTGTAGGCTCATATTTTGTCTCTGGGATTTGCCACTGCTTCTGGGTTTCATCATCTTTTTCTGTCTTGGTATTTCTTCATGCTAAGAAAAAACTACATACATGAAATAAGTTTTTGGTATAANCATCCCCCACCTCCTCCCTACCCCTGCACCCACCTCCCCAGGAGCAGCCTTGCAGTTGGTGCACCCAAATTTCCTGCCACAGACAGAACATTGTGCTAATGCATTCTTGCAAGAACTATTTTCTTCTTAGAAAAACTAGCAAATCCCTCCCTGTGATGGCAAATCATACAGTTGTGTGTCCCAGGTGTCAAGAAAAATGTACATCCTACTGTAGAACTGGTTTGCCATTCAGCAAGTATCCAATGGACTAAATCCCAGCTGCTTTTGGACAAAGAGTACCTCAGTAACCAGCTCCTTGATTCTTAGGGGATGCCCAGTGACAGAAGCACTCTGAAGAAATGGACTTTTAATGTATGCAAGAAAGAGAAGTGATTAATTCATATAGAAAATGGTAACTAATAGATGAGATTCAGCTTTATACTCCTTATACAGAGATTATTTCAGAGACTGTAAAGAAGTTACTGAATCTGAGTATAATCCTTTCCTTACCTATATAGTGGAATTAATGATGTAAGCTTGATACAATTATTTTGTATCTGCAGAAGGATTTTGGCCAGGCATAGGTTTCTCACTAAAAACCAGAAAGGCACCTTTTTCAAAATGGATGTGTTCTCATGTAAAGTTATTTTATTTTCTCAGTTTGTTGTTTGTTTGGGTTTATTTTAAACTGTCACTTAGTTGCATGTTTTGATTGCAAGTTTCCCACAGAAAACAAACAAACAACAGCAACAAAAAACCTAAAATCAAACCCCAAAAAAACCACAAGAAGGTCTATATATGTCATATCTTAATTTTTTTCATGGGGTTTGGTTTTTTTTAATGTTTTTTGGTGTTTTTTTTGTTAGTGTTATCAGCAGCTGTGTTATCAGGAAAGGATGTCTTCTCTGCTTGCCATTAGTAAGCCTGCCTGTGTTTTGGGCTCCTCAGGACAAAAAGTCCAGCAAAGGCTGCCAAGTAGTAACACAGTTGGCGGACATGGTGGTGTCCAGGAAGGGATTGGGAGAACTGTGTTTATTCAGCCTGGAGAAGTGAAGGCTAAAGGGGAGATGTCACTTGCATCCATGGCTGCCTACAGGGAGAGTGTGGAGAGACACAGCTGGAGTGCACTGTGGTATGACAGAAGACAATGGACATGAGGAGCAACAGGAGAAGCTCTGATCAGATACCAGGAAAAGAGATTTTTCACGAAGAGAGCAGTCAACAACCTGGACCAGAGGTAAGAGACCCTATGACATCGCAATCCTTGGAGGTGCTCAAAACATGAATGATATGACCCTGAGTGGCCAGATATGACTTTAAAGTTGAAATTAACTTGAAAAATTATTCTGCAGCAGCTGAAGCACATAGCTTCCAGATCTCCCTTCTGACCTCTCTCTTCTGAATTATGCTCTGATTCTGAGATCTACAGGGTACAGATGACCTTCAGATATATTACCCTACATGTCCAAGGCCATTTCATTGGTAAAGCAAAGTGAAGCAAACCCCCATAATGGCTAGAGACGTCCATTTATATAGTTTTTCTTCTACTCATGCTGAGTCATGCTTATTCTCTATTGGTACATTCCATGATAGATTAAAAAAAAAAAAAAAAACAACCAAAAAACCAACACAAGAAACAAAAGGACTAGACAGAATGGCCTCATGTATTCTATAAAACCTTTCATCCTTTCTGATGAAGGAGCCTTTTGATTAAAATCATAGGTTTGGATCAAGTATATTCTATTAAATGAAACACCTGGCATTTTAATTATCTCTTATTTCTAGAGCTAATACACCTAGATCAGGTCACTGAGGAACGCGTCCAGGCGAGTTTTGCCTATCTCCAGAGAAGGAGACTCCACAACCTCTCTGGGCAGCCCCTGCCAGTGTTCCGGCACCATCAATGTGAAAAAGTTTTGTCTGTTATTGAAGTGGAACCTCCTCTGTTCCAGCTTGCACCCATTACCCCTTGTCCTATCATTGGATGTCACTGAGAAGAGCCTGGCTCCATCCTCCTGACATTTACCCTTTACACATTTATAAACATTCATGAGGTCACCCCTCAGTCTCCTCTTCTCCAAGCTAAAGAGACCCAGATCCCTCAGTCTTTCCTCGTATGGAAGATGCTCCACTCCCTTAATCATCCTGGTAGCCCTGCCCTGGACTCTCTCAAGCAGTTCCCTGTCCTGGTGTGAACCACCACATTTGGGCCACAAACCTCTGTGGTGCATTGCTGTGGTACAATGCAGCAATGGCTTTAAGTTCTTTGCACAAAGTAGACTACTGGATCTTAAGTAATTAAAAAAAAATAAAAAAAAAAAGTGGAAAAACAGCAAACATTATAAGCAAGGTATGATTTCTGTTCTGGAGTCTCATAGTTTTAAATTTTTTTTCTAAATTTCTCTCTAAATATGATGACCTAAAGGACAAAAAGAAAAGTCAGCTGACCCAGGCTGTATAATTATTGAATTCCAGAAGATGAAAACCATTAAATGTAGGCACAGTGTTATTCATGAGCGCAGTCCTGCTGGTAAGCGTTATTTACCAGCAGTGTTGAGTTGGTAAATGAGTGAGAAATGAAAGCATCTAAGTCAGTTCTTACAAGTTGGAGCTCTTTGCAGATCCTCTTTAGTAGGCAGCAGGATCATTAAAACAGTGAAACTTCTCAAAAAGTTCAAATGAACAATGTTAGAGCTAATATTTAGTTTCCATTTTAAGACAGGAAAAAAAGAAGAAGCAATGGAGAAAAGAGAACTTAAAACCTTTTCCTAATGTGTTTGCATCCTGTCTTCTCATCACTCATTTATGTGTAGAAAAGTTATTACAATGGGAAAATGCAGACTGTAAGATTCAGTTCCTGTAGTTCTCCCAAGACATTGTCAGATGTGACTTACCCACCATCTGCTTATTCTCCTTTTAGCCATTCAAACTGCAGATAAAAATGCAGATAAATTACCCTACCTAATGCATAGGTAGGACATGGAAAATAGAGGTTTTTTGTTTAGAGGAATCTTATTTAAAATGAATTTCAACTAATAAAATAAAAAGAAACAGTAAAGAGAGGAAAAAAGATCATCCACCTTCACTATCATTCTATAAGAATGACATATCTTAACTCAAGGAAGGTTTTAAAGCATATGTGATTTAAATTTGGAATTTTTATCTTGCTTTAGTATGCAATTACTGTGGTAAAAGTAGTGAGAATGAAATGAAAACCTGTTTCATTGCTCTGGAACTGTTTCTGACTCCATATTAGCTTGTGCCTTGTTCCTTCTACTTAAATTTAAATGGAAATGTCACCATGTACATGTTTTTGTTAGGATTTCTGAACATTATTTCTGATGCTTGTCTTTATGAGCTTGTTCTCACTGTCTTTGTGTGCTCAAATATGCTACGTTTGAACTTTCCCATGATACACGATGGATTCTGGACAGCCCAGTTGAATCACAGGTTATGGATGTGAAATCTCCCAGTGATGAGGAAATAGAGAATTCAAAACTCTTCCTGACAAATTTATAAGTGTTTCCAATTATAAACTGCTCTCTTTTACCTGAGAGATCCTGGATGCTGTGTTCAATTCAGGACCTTGCCTTTCCCTTCTCCAATCCTTTTCCTCTCCTCCTTCCCCTGCTTTTTCCCCTTCCACTCCCCCTTTCTCTCTCCCCTAAGCTATCAGTTAGTGTGCTAGGGATACTGCCATTGCAATTTAGGGATTTTGTGGAGGTTTTCAGCAAAGGCAAGGAGAGACCTTACTCGCCATCGAGGTGTGATCTGTCCAGATGTTTCCAGATGCTCCTCTCCCTTTACCATTTTTTGGGAGGAGAGGGAGGATTGAAGTGAAATTAATTCTAATAAAGTATTTTTCTGAGGACAGTGTTTAAAAAATATTAACAATTTAAAGATAAATGGCAGTTGGACTTGGTTACTGTAGTACACCTGAGTTTAGTTAATTATCTTTAGTTAATTATTATTGGTTAATTATGAAGATGAGGAGATAAACATTAAAACCCTTGGTAGAAGGCAACACATCATACAGAACAGCACAAGAAACTCAAACAAAACCTCTCGTTTATGCAGTTGAAGTTCCCACATTCCTCATCAGTCAACTGTGTTGGTTGTCAACTCTAATCGGCAAGACAGAAAGAGAGCAGTAGCTCTTTCTTTGAAACCCCCCCACATGTTATTGTAGGAAAAACTCCTGTCTGACATAGATAGATCTGTTCTACAGACTGAGCTACAATTTATTACAGTACAGCAGTACTGAAACAGGACAATTTTACAGTTGTTGGTTATGATATAGCTCTGGGAAGAACCTGGCTGATGTGAAAAGGACCTAGATAAGGACAATACCACCCACATGTGCAGGACAGTGAACAAAACTGCCAGCATTGAAGAAAATGTAACCTTGATCTAAGATATGGGTCGTCTTCACCCAGAGCTGGAGTCAATAGATCACAGGGATCTAAGTAATTAAAAAATCATCAAGATTTGAGGAAAAGTGTGGTAACTAAAGGGTTTGACAGGTCTGAAAGAACCCCTAACTTCCAAATATGTCTTGAAGAAGCCCACTCACCAAGCTCTGCTTACCCAGTACTTGATCTTTTTCAGCATTCTAACACTTTCTTTACATCAACCTGAAGTCACATTTGCTAACAGGGAGACACACCAGCCATTTTCTTATAACGTGTTTGGCCACGGACAGTGTGGCGGCTCTTGGTAGCTGAGGTCCAATCTAAGGTCCAATCATTGAAACAGAGCCTTATTAGGCTATTATAGAGTGCAGCCTCAGCAAGTTGGTTGATGACACCAAGCTCAGTGGTGCAGTGGACATGCTGGAGGGAAGGGATACCATTCAGAGGGACCTGGACAGGCTCGAGAGGTGGGCTAGTGAAAATTGCATGAAATTCAACCAAGCAAACTGTAGAGTCCTGCACCTGGGCCACAGCCATCCCAAGCACAAATAGAGGTTGGGCAGAGAATGGCTGTAGAACAGCCCTGAGGAGAAGGACTTGTGTCTGCTTGTGGATGAGAAGCTTGAGATGAGCTGGCAGTGCACACTGGCAAGCCCAGAAGGCCAATCCAATCCTGGGCTGCATCAAAAGAAGCATGGCCAGCAGGTTGCAGGAGGTTATTCTACCACTCTACTCTGCTCTCATGAAACCCCACCTGGAGTACTGTGTCCAGCTCTGGAGCCCTCAACATAAAAAAGACATGGACCTGTTGGTATGGGTCCAGTGGAGGGCCACAAAGATGATTAGAGACATGGAGCACCTCTGCTATGAAGACCATCTGAGAGAGTTGGGCTTGTTCAGCCTGGAGAAGAGAAGGCCCTGGGGACACCTTATAGCAGTCTTCCATATCTGAAGGGAGCCTGCAGGAGAGCTGGAGAGGGACTCTTTATCAGGAAGTGTAGTGACAGGACAAGGGGTAACAGCTTTAAATTAGAAGAGGGGAGATTTAGATTAGATACTAGAAAGAAATTACTTACTGTGAGGGTGGTGAGGCAGTGGAACAGGTTGCCCAGAGAAGCTGTGGATACATCATCCCTGGAAATGTTCAAGGCCAGGCTGGATGGGGCTTTGAACAACCTGGTCTAGGTGGAGGTGACCCTGCCCATGGCAGGCGGTTTGGAACTTGATAATATTTAGGGCCCCTTCCAACTCTAACCATTGTATGATTCTGTGAAATCGAGATGCTCAGTCTCAGTCCCCTGAGTGAGTGAACAATACAAACCTTACAGTGACTCTATCAGGGAGGGTCCTGCAGCAACTCAAATGTGGTTGCTGTACAGTTAAGGCATCATCCTCTGATCGGAACAAATGTGCCCCTTTGGGGAATCCGTTGTTCACTTTGCTCCCAGGCAATGCCATGACTGATTTTTCTGCACCAACTCCTGAGCAGATGCTTGAGCAGTCTTGAAGAAAAATCCTGTGAAGAGTTCACAACTTAAGATGACACGCTAAATTAGACAGATTTAACAGAAGATTAATGAATAAGCTTGATTCACTAAAATTCTTCCATCAGTAGGCAGATTTTAAAACAGGTTTACTTTCTAACAAGGTTTATGTTTATTTGATGAATGCAGATGAACACAACTGTAAGAAACAATAACTGAACATATCACTCGAAACACTGTCCCTATTCATTTCAGTAGCAAAGTGTGGCATTTTGTTGTATTTTATTAATTTTTAAAACAGTTCTAGCAGAATTCTGTAAGAATTTAATATAAAACATATTTATTTAAATGTATTCAGTATAAAGGCAGAAAATAAATGTTTGTAAAATAGAATTTTTATGCCTTGAAAAAATATTAAGTATAGATCTTTATTTTTGAAAAATAGGGCTTTTTCTTTCAAAACACTGAAGAGAAAAAGATGATGTACATACATTAACTGAGTCTATAAAATCAAAATAAGTTTATTTTATTCAGGTGTTACGATTGATACTTATTTTTTTTTGAAATCTCAGTCTTGATTGCTTGTATTTCTTTTAGTTAGGTTCTATCTGTGGCAGCATTTGGAACATCAACACTTTCCTCTTCCCATAGCTGTTTAATGACTGCCATTTTTGTGCAGGTGGATGTCTACTTTATCTTTGAAATGTCAGAGGATTTCAGAAACACTTAGCAGGAAATATTGAGTTAAATTTCAGCCCTCTTTGCCCCTGCCACCTTTAAATAATGGACATACCCCCTAGCTATGATAGCACATGAGGGGGAAGTACTGCTCTTTTAGCACTCTTTCCATGTGATTGGATCAAACAAACAATTCACCTCCTGGAGATGCTGTTTTCATCTTCAGTCCCTACAGCCTACTGTGCTTGTGTAATAGAGGAGCAGTCCCAGAGCTGTTTCCTACCCCTCACGGTTTGCAAGCCGTGTACATTTTAACTCTGCAAAAGCATTTAGTTGCCCACAGCAAAGCCCCTTGTGATTCAGATCATCCAATCCCCAACAGCGCTATAGGAAAAAACCCAATGTTAGTGAACGTGCCATGTTATGATGACTCAGTCAATTACTATGAGCTATTTCTGTATGTGTTTTGAATAGCTCAGGTAGAAAATTACTTATGTTGTGAGAACAAAGACATCATAAGTCATGATGCTATGCCAGAAGCAAAGGTAAATCCAGGTTTCTTTTGGTCTAAAACTGAACTAATTCTCCAGGGTGAGTGACCATATTTTGTGTGGAAAGAGAAGGAAAGAGCCTGGAGTGACACACACAGTCCGTTGCTCTAAGCAGTTGCTAATATTTGAATACATTACTGAGTAAATCTATTGATTCCCTCTCTCACACCTGCATATTTAAATTAATGCTAAGGTTCTGGTTTTGGTTTGGTTTGTTGTTGTTTTGGTTTTTTTAAATAATGTATCTGGGAAACCATTAGAGTATTTTAAGCCTAGTTTCCTGATGAAAATATCACTGTATTTACATCTGTATCTTCTAATTTATTCTGTAAAGAGGGAGCTTCTCTCAGGGGAGAAGAGATTAAAGTTATATAGATATGACATAAGCCAAAATTAACCTGGCATTCAGAAGAAGGTGTTGCTAAAACCTGTCAAGAGGCACAATAAGTGTAGCCTCATTTTAGTAATAGAATCAGAATCTTGTTATGTTTTGATGAGAGGAAGGTAGGATAATCCATCATGTCTCCAAGTGCTGAAGTAGGGAAACAAATTTCCCATCCACTCCACCACTCGTTCTCACCTGCTCAAGTCTAAAGCACCTCCCAAAAGCACTGCTTTTATGCAGCTACTCCTGGACTCGGAGAATTGCAATGCTCTCAATGTATGTTTTGTAAAGTTTTCAATATTTATATGTCTTCCGAAAGGATATTTAATTTATTTATAGACACTAATAGTAGACAGCAGGTAAAAGGGGAAACGTTTGTATCACCAAATTGCAAAAGCAAGCACAGAGAACTCTCTCCTCCCAGTAATCCACATACAGATCTCTACCTTTACTTTCCTTATTTAGAATGGAAGCCGGGCCAGGTTCCCAAATCACAGAATCAGAGAATCAGAGAATCACAGAGTACCAGGGATTGGAAGGAACCTTGAAAGTTCATCTAGCCCAATCCCCCTGCCCGAGCAGGAACATCTAGATAGGTCACACAGGAATGCATCCAGGCGAGTTTTGCCTATCTCCAGAGGAGACTCCACAACCTCTCTGGGCAGCCCCTGCCAGTGTTCCGGCACCATCACTGTGAAGAAGTTTTGTCTGTTATTGAAGTGGAACCTCCTATGTTCCAGCTTGCACCCATTACGCCTTGTCCTATCATTGGATGTCACTGAGAAGAGCTTGCCTCCATCCTCCTGACACTTACCCTTTACACATTTATAAACATTCATGAGGTCACCCCTCAGTCTCCTCTTCTCCAAGCTAAAGAGACCCAGCTCCCTCAGTCTTTCCTTGTACGGAAGATGCTCCACTCCCTTAATCATCCTGGTAGCCCTGCCCTGAACTCTCTCAAGGAGTTCCTTGTCCTTCTTAAACTGAGGGGAAATGCCCCATAATAGTTCAATTTCACTCAGTGGGCCCATAAAACAGATGAAGCAAAATAAATACATAAACAACGGTCCACTGGGTCATTGTGGATTGAGACTTTCTGAGTAAGATCCAGAGGGGCTACCAGATTTAAGGAGTTTGTATCAAATGTGTGTGAAATACAGGCAAATAGTTCAGTTTTTCTCCCACTGATTCATTCATTCCTTTCTTGTCATAGTATGTGGGAAGGACCCCAGCCAGAAGTCAACGTCATGTTAATGCCATTTAGAAAGACATTTTATCAGAACTCTTAAGAATGCATATTTAACTTTCAGCTAAAGCTGGCAAATATTGTTCTTTATAAAGCACTCAATCCCAAGTTTCCATGAAGTCAGAAATAGTGTTAATAAAAATTAATTTAATATGTACTTAAAAAGTTATGGTTATGCACAGTTGGGAAAACCGTAAACGTTTAATTTTTATCTCTTTCTTCTAGGGCTATTTTGTGTTTAAAATAAAAACTTTTATGCTATTTTCTGCAAATGACCCATTTTGTTCAAAAGACTTTTCCAACTGAATGCTTGCAGAGCCTTGCAATAAGGCAGATTTGTTCACATTTTTCCAGCCCCATAATGCACCAAGTAGAGACTTCAGACTTTCTGCTTCTCAGTGTATGGCCCATAATATTTGTTGGATCTAGACTAAACCAAAAGAATCGTATCATTCCAAGGCTGAAAGACAAAGATGATTGCAAACAATCACAGCAAGATTAGTCCTATTATTTCTAGGGTACCATTAGGAAGGAAATGCTTGATCTGGTTTTAAAAGTAGCTCTAGGCATCCCTGAGTGTTAGTCTTTTCTTTGTAGGACAACCAAGCATCTTAAATAATCAAGAGAGGTGAGGTCAAATATTTGAACGATAGTCTAAATTTTCTCAAAATTATTTTGTTCAAACACAAGGAATTGTAACTTGCTATAATCTAAACTGGGACATTGTGTCATTATCTCCAGGGAAACATAATTCATGTTCCTTGTGCCTATCAACAATGAACTTCCGATGATGCTTGTATATTCCATGAGAATCCTGCCAATGTTTACTGATTAAGTCAGCTGGTTTTCTCTGAGGATCTTTAATGGATAGCAGAAAGATCTGTACAAGGTAGTCCATCATTACCTTGAAGGCAGTAGCTGGTTTGTGTATCTCTCACCTATTAAGACGCACTGAATTATCAGTAAGAATGACCCTGGGTCTTCATATTTTTACTTTCTAATGGAAAGAGAGGGTACACAGAAAGCTACTTCAAATTAACTTGTAGATACTTGCATTTATATTTGTGTGTGCATATACATATTCATCTATACAACCCACCCAAATAACCATATATATGTGTGTGCACTTTAATATGCTTATATAAATATTTGATTAATTTAAATGTAACTTCAGCATGTTAAGCTTTTTAAAACCTATTGATATTTTGCCTTGAATTTTTCTGAGCTTTAGAAAAGATCTGATGTGACTGCAAGATCATTTAGGACAATTCTGACAGTTGTAGCTGCAATGGTGTGAACTAAGAACAGCTCCTCTGTCAGCCCAGTATGTCTTACTGCATTTAAATCCCCATTAGAGGTCACTGCACAGACCATACACACCTGCCTCATTACTTCAATGAATACAGGCCTATAAATGATTAAATATCCATGTTAAAATATACTCTGTTAGCATATCATCCAGCACCAATGTTCAAGCAGAGCAGTATGCAGAGACTAAAACATTATTAAGTTTAGGTTAAGGAAAAAAGAGCCTACAAGAGTTTTTAGAGTTTTCATTTAGAAGTTATGGAAACTGAAATTATACACACCTTCCTCAGTGAGCTTCAGACTAGGTCTAGATGCCTCAGTCTGCCATGAAGACAGATGGAGCCACAGCATGAATTAGAAGAGGTGAGGATAGGAGGTTACAGAGCTGTTATCAGCTCTTCAGACAGCCTTTTGGACACAGACAATATGTTAACACCCTTGTATAACGTTGTGTGATACTATGGTAAATTTAATATGAAAACCCTGTATATTTCCTGAACCACTCAAGAGTAGGTACCACTGTGATCCTCCTGTGGAATTCCAAAAGGCTGCTCAAGGGAAACCAGAAAAGACAGCGACAGTGCTAAATATTTCAGGATTTTACAGTAATATCTGTAAAAATTAGCAACATTCACTGGGAAGAGTATTCCCACAGCTTCTAAATGCCATGCTTTTTTCATTAGAGAATTCAGACATTTAATGAAAAAAAAACATGAGACTGAAACAGAGAAAAAACAAAACCACAGCTATACATTGCTACATTACAATGATTTATAAGAAAAAGCTTTTCAATGGAGGTGAACTGCAGAACCGGTGCACCCCAAAGTCAGCTCTTTAATTCTGGTCATCTCGTCCTCTGTAACAGATTTTCTGGTGTCCCCTGTCACCTTCACCAGTGTAAAACCCAGAGATCAAAGTAAGTGGGGGAAGATACCTGGGACTCAGAGAAACATGCAGCCCAGTGAACATCCAGATGCAAGGTCTAAAGGTGAACCAAAACCTCTGTCCCACAGCACACACACAGTACATAATATTTTTATCTGCTATAAGCCTTTTGAAATATTAAAAAACTCAGGTTTTTAAGCAATTCGGTTACGTTGTTTTGAGAGACTATTGTGTGACAAAATGAGTCTTAAGGCAAAGTAGTTGCTGTCATACATATGAATTAACATGAAACATGCCTTTTCGATAATCTCAAAGCCTTTCCCTCATCTACCAGTCTGGTCACACAGTCACAGGAGATTATGTTGGACAAGCACAACCTGCTTTTTGCGAACCCATGCTGGATGGGCCTGATCCCCTGGATGCCATGACATGCCATGTGAACTCAACCAAGATGATTTGCTCCAGAACTTTCCCTGGTCCCAAGGTCAGGCTGACAGGCCTGTAATTACCTGGATCCACCTTATGGCCCTTCTTATAGATAGCAGTCACATCGGCAAGCCTCCAGTCTTCTGAGACCTCTCCAGATAACCAGGAATGCTAATAGATGGTGGTAAGCAGCTTGGCAATCACCTCTGCTGGCTCCCTCAGCACCCTAGGGTGGAGCCCATCTGGTCCCATGGACTTGTGACAGGCCAGATGGAGGAGCAGGTCTGTAATTGTCTCTACCTGAATCACAGGGGATTCTCTACTTGACTCACAGGATGTCACAAGGTGTTAGATGCCTGCTTTGAAACATCAAGAAAGAACAAGCAAAAAAACTTGCTACACTGGTGGATCTTTATTTTTCAGAGGCTCAATATGGATATGATGCAAGCAATAGATATTAATGAACATCTTAATGCTGAGGTCCTAAGGATGGGTTACACAGAGATTACAAACCTAAAGATTCACCATTCTGTGCCACAACACACATGAGCAGAATGAGGTTGGGTAAATATTGCAGTGGGATACAATTCTGCTCTGATTCTTTTTACTACAACGTGGTAATACACGACAGTCATAAATATAGTGAGAAAGAAGGGAGAATGTCATATACCTTGGAAAAAGTGCAACTGAGTTAAAAACTATGCTTTGCTTCACAAAAGAATAATGTACTTTCCTCTTAAAAATGAAACATAAGATTCCTCTATGCGTATATTATGTCCTCTGTTGTCAATTTGTATCATGTCCTGGGAAAAACATATTGTTCAAGTAGTTACTGAAATTACAGGATAAAAAAAATCCGGTGTTGTGCCAGATAAAAAAACATGCATAGTAATTATAATATAAAAAGCTTTTTATTTTTTCATAAAGAAATTTTAAAATAATTAAATGCTGTGAGAAAAATGTTTCAGGTAGCCATTTGAAGAGGTAAATCATAAATTTGGACTGCAGGAAAAAGACAGACTGCACAGAAGAAAGTTTCCAAAAGCATGCACATGAACAGTGCTTTGTTAACACTTCTCATCTCTGGTATGATAAACTGTGCAAACATAACTAATTCTTATGTGGCTTATGTAGCAGATCACAAAAATTACTGTTCTGCTGCTCTCTGAGCATCACGGCTAGAAAAATTGTACAGCGAGTTGTGCTAAAAAGTGGCATCAGCAAAGAAAAAAAGACATTATGGAAATGTCAGACTATTGATACTTTAAAGATATTGTTATTAGAAATTATATGGAGACCTTGTTGTAGCCTTTCTATACTTGAAGGGAACTTACAAGAAACATGATTTATCACAAGTGTCAGGTTTCCAAATAGGGTGAACATCTCTGAAAAGTAAGGGCATATTTATGTTTCCAGCTGATGTCTAAAGTTGATAATCATGCTTAAAGTAATACCACTCAGCAACTTCCACTGTAACCTGTGTATACAGGCTTCATGAACTTGAACAGGATGTTATTTTTCACTCTCATATTTTTGTTTCCTTCATTGAGAACTCACATACATATTTGTAATATTATGCAAAAATAATTACAGATTAAAACTGAAACAAAAGGCTTCTGCAATCCCCACATGTTTCCAATATAGTATTAAAAAATCTCAGAACTATTTCTGCATGCAGAAATTAAAAAACAGCTGAGTGGTCTAATAGAAATCTACCTTTTTTATTTACCTATAAAATATTACTTACAAGCACCTGAAAAATCTATGTATGTATATGGCAGATTATTACCATTATTTGTGTCTTATAAAAGGCTCCAAAGGATGAGACATTGGGTGGGGGGGGGAGGCTGGGGGGGAAGGCAGAATTGTTGTCATTACTTAAAATGACAAGATGGGTTAATGCTAGGATAAGACCCAAATGATTAGCAGACAAACTGCAAACACATACCTACAAAGTGACAGAGTCACAAAGTGAACTGGCTTGTTAAAAAATGATCTTGCAATTCAAAAAAAATAACTATTCAAAAGTTTTTTATGTTGTTTTTTTTTTCTGGCATCACAAGTAAAAAGCCTTAAGGCAGCACTGAAGACAATAATGATTTAGTTCTTTTCTCTCAGATAATTATCAAGAATTTCATGCCTGGAGGCGTGGAAAAGCTTCTTTGAAGGCAAAGGAGGCTGCAGCTATAGACTGGTAGAGTGACAGTGTCAACTGGTAATACCAGGCAATAGACTAGATGGGGACTTACCACTTAAGGTCTCTGAAAGCTCCAGCATTTAGATCTTTCATGAGATAATAAAGACAAAGTCTGTGAGAAGAAATAGAAAACATGTGAAGTGGCTGCAGTAATAGTCAAGGAAAACTTCTTCACAGTAACACGTTTTTTATATATGAATAGTCCAGTTTTGTATTTCATATGGTTATTAGAAATTGTGGCAATCTGGCAAAGTTCCCACTGACTGGAAAAGGGGAACATAACCCCAGTATTCAAAAAAGGAAAAAAAAAAGACCCAGGGAACTATAGGCCAATTAGTCTCCCCTTTGTGCCTGGAAAGATTATGGAGCAGATGCTCATGGAATCTCTGTTACATGGAAAACAAGGAGGTGACTG
>VZTM01012184.1:6040-46143 GCA_013400555.1 Jacana jacana | reverse complement strand
AAATGTTTTTTTCCGCTAGAAAAAAATGATATTTTAAAGGCAAAAAATAGGTTAGGAGACCAAATTTACAGAAGCTTGTCTTACACATTTTTCAGCCTGGTTTCCACTAACAAAGGTTGTGGTAATTACTAAAATTGCCAGAACTACCTAATGTAATCAATTAAGTCATCCATTTTCTGTCCTAAATATTTGTAAGTGGAGGGATATTTGTGGAACAACTGTTTCCAAAACAGTCAGTCATAGTCTGGAACCATTACTTACAAATCCATCATGAAAAAAGTTTAATCTATTTTTGTTTTAATTGGGGAAGCTTAACTGACACCACCTTTTTTGTCTCGCAGAAATGTCACGGCCAAGACAATGAGACTCAGCTGCACTCAGAAACCTCAAACTCAAAATTAGATCCAAAAATAAGCTTTGAAATATTTGAATCCGAGGCATGAAAACTGTCAGTGTCGGTTTTGTGAAGTAGTTAGTCTGAAAAGACTAATACTTCTTTTCTGATTTTTATGACCTTCTTAAATGAAAATCTCTCAAAAGTTTCACGGCTGCTATCAGAATGTGATTTGCCTGTCGCAAAAGTCACTGTCTAATTTATAATATATTCCTTATTTAATTCCTCAAATATCTAAAAGGAGTTTGTATTTCACTTGGCTTTCAATTCCGTAATTAGGGTTGACTGAAAGAAAAGGAGGTAAACAATGCAAAGGTGCACATTACTCCGTGACAATATCAGGGACGTGTCTGATTCTTTACTCTGATATTCAGCTCTGATTGCAAAAGACGTGGGTCTGGGAATAAAGTCTTATTTCAAATATCTTGATCCTAGTAAACAAATAGGAAAGAACTTAGCTACGTCATCCATCTTGAATATTTTCAGTTGCTTTCCATTTCATAATATTTTGATTCGAAATGTGAATGCTTGTCAGAATGCAGTTCTCAGAATAAATTTTTAGAAATGTGAGAATAGTCCTAGCTATATTTTAATCGCAACAAAGCAATTGTTATGGGCAGGTATTCAGGGTTATCTGCGTCGCTGAAAGTAACTTCAAGTATGTTTTTCTTCTAAAGATGAGTATGTAATTTGATTGTTTCCAGTCAGGCTTTGTGTGTGTTAATGCAGTAAAGCTGAGTCAACTCTCTCCGGGCTCCATTGTGTGGAAATAAAAAAACCCTACACTCAGTTCTTCCCACTTTTCCCCCCATACTTCTCAAAAAATGTCTGAGTTTTCATTTTCTTTTCTTTATTTTATATGGCATTTCTTTTATTCCTTTTTATTTGCTTCCCCTTCTCTTCTTCTTTTATTCATAGTAATTCAGATCCAAGTGGTTTGCTGCATAGATTCAGTACAGGGCTATCAAACAATTTGTGCATGAAAAATGAAATGAAATAGCATATTCTGTTACCTGAGAAATACTTTGAAAATTACCCTTCTTCTCAAAAACCCATGTCTGAAGTGTCTCAAAATCATTATGCATTTGTTTATTACCTTCAACAAATTATATATTCCCAAAGTCTCTAAATAATAATAAAAAACCCAACATTATTATATNTGTGGAAATAAAAAAACCCTACACTCAGTTCTTCCCACTTTTCCCCCCATACTTCTCAAAAAATGTCTGAGTTTTCATTTTCTTTTCTTTATTTTATATGGCATTTCTTTTATTCCTTTTTATTTGCTTCCCCTTCTCTTCTTCTTTTATTCATAGTAATTCAGATCCAAGTGGTTTGCTGCATAGATTCAGTACAGGGCTATCAAACAATTTGTGCATGAAAAATGAAATGAAATAGCATATTCTGTTACCTGAGAAATACTTTGAAAATTACCCTTCTTCTCAAAAACCCATGTCTGAAGTGTCTCAAAATCATTATGCATTTGTTTATTACCTTCAACAAATTATATATTCCCAAAGTCTCTAAATAATAATAAAAAACCCAACATTATTATATGTTCTTATATTAGTAATTTGAAATTTTGTTGTTTCATTTAAAAATCAAACCTTTAATTTTTATTTAAGTTGCCTTTTCACTATACTCTTTATTTAATGACTATTATTTTTCAGTTTGCAAAGGATACAATGTACTTTCTTTTTTAAAAGAATTATACTTGATTTTTTGGTCAAAATAAAAATACAAGAACTTAAGATAATATCTTCATATTGCTTCTCTGGACTGTTAATTGCTGTTGATCTCACTTTCAGATGTTTGTCATTGTTTTCAATGAGGAAAAAGTTCAAACACATTTGTGTTAGGTCTGTGCTCTCCATTAAGTTAAATCCTTTTTCATAACCCTGTCGGTATAAAGGAACCATAAAATAAACACATTTTAATGCCAATTATGTTAGTACAGGAAAATATAGTAGCCTTTTAGTCTAAATGTGGGGGCCTCATGTTTGTTGCTTCACCCAGACCTCTCACTTCAAAGATATCCTTTTTTTTTCCCTCCTACTTTGTCTTCTGTTCTTGCCTACTCCACTTAAGGGCTTTTGAAATATTACTGAAACATCCAGTTTACTGAGTACATTATTAAAAATATTATATAAATAATATTATTTCCTACTTGGATCTGTCCAGAGAAAATAGGAAATCCCTGAGCAATAAATGTTGCAGATATTTTAAGGGATTGTAGTGAAGACTGGGGATGAAATCAGCATGAAGCCACAGAGACAAGGTAAAATCTGGCTAATTTTAATTGACTGCACTGGGGCAAGAAGGCAGCTCATTTCAAGCAGAAACAATCTGTATATTAGTATTTTCACAATAACGACACTGGTCTCAACCTACAATAACAACCAGAAGAAAGACAACTGTGGGGAGGGGGGGGAAGTTTGTAAAAAGGGATAAAATTGATCAATTAAGTGAAGTTAATGGCAAGTTTTCTCTGAGGTCGGCTGGCCCTTAGTTCAGACACATAAAATGCTGAAGAAAATGTTCAAAAACATAAACAGCCTTGAGGGGCCAATCCACAAATTAATTAGGCAGACATCCCACCAAATAGGTCATTTCAGTAAGATGACATCATGTCTTACTCAAGACATTTCTGGATTATAAACCCTCACTAAACATGCAAATGCAGAAAAATAAAATTACAGGAAAAAACTCAGACATATACATAAACACAGAAAGAAATTAAACTGGAAATAAATATGTAAATGAAAGGAATTCAGACTTTAATATAACGTAGCAATACAGTGCACTAAAATATATGGGAGAAGCATGCAAGATGAAGGAAAAAATCTCTCAAAATGAAAGGAATGTGGGGAAAAACATAGCATAAGAACAAAATATCTCAGTTTTTTTTATTTGGGGTTTATTAAAGAGAAGGTTGAGAATTCATTTCATTATGGTGCCTAAGCATTTCCATGTGGGAAACAATAATAACTGTTAAGGGACTCAATTTAAGAGATTAATACACTCAGTATAAAAACCAAAACCATTCAAATAGAAAACGTGGCAGAATTCTTTAATGCTGTCGGTATTTTATCTTTGGAAAAATTCACTAAGAGAGGTACTGAATTTTCTGTCACTTGAATTTTTTGTACATTTGTATATCACATACCCTGAATTTCAACACAATTTATTAGTCTCAGTACAGTGTAACTGGGTAATATTCAAAGGCCTGTCTTAACTTAAAGGTCAGCGAAGATGATCCTAGTCATCATAAACACATATATATAGTCAGAAGAGAGCTTAAAAAATTAACACATCACAATAAAGAAAAATTAAACAAACATCAACTCCCCAGACCTTTAAATAAATAAATACATCAACAAAACTAGTAGGAAATAAATAATGCAGATGGGAACAGGCAGAAGCACAATAAAAATTATATCCATTGCATATTGCTCAATGTTTTTTGTCAGGGATTAGAATTCCACTGTACTAGATACAGCAAAAAGTAATAACACAAGGATAGAGACTGTCCCAGATGGTTTATATTCTAAACTGGCAAAACACAACCACTGAACAAACAGGGTCTGCAGGGGAAGATAAGGTTACTGTCCAGGCAGGCGTGTGTGAACAAATTAGATGTGACAGGGGCTCAAACGTCATACATGGTCATCAACAAAATCAATGGCAGCATAGCAATCATTTATGGGAGTAGTTTGTCACATATTTTCCCTTACATTTAAGACAGCCAGTTTAATTGCATTTGTCTACATTCCATGGCATGCAAAAACTAAATGTTCATGGTCATGTCTATTTATCATTTTCAGACTTCAAAGAATCAAAGAATTACCTTGATTTCCATCAGTGGATATTCCCCTGTCATTGCTTTAATGTGTTTCAGGTAAAGAATTCTACTGATCACCAACGCTTCCCTAGATTTGTTGATTGTAGGTGAGTGTTACAAACTCTTAATTCTGATGGGCCAATTTGATAACCAACCTCTGCTTTTATTATTTACATTCTCACTACAGATACAATCATGTTATCTCCAGAGCCATCTCTTTGTTATGTCAAAATATTTCAACTCAAATCTGCAATATAATCTAATAATAATGGGAGCTGCTCATGGTGAGCTCAACTTTTCACCAAGAAAAAGTAAATAGTATTAATATTTCTTTCACCAAGAAATAGTAAAAGACAGATAAAACTTCTGACGAACAGTGGAGCCATAGGAGGAGGGGTAATGGTTTTAAACTGAAAGAAGGGAGATTTAGATTAGAAGATATCAGCAAGAAATTCTTTCCTGTGAGTGTGGTGAGGCACTGGAATAGGTTGCCCAGAGAAGCTGTGGCTGCCCCATCCCTGGAGATGTTCAAGGTCAGGCTGGACAGGTCTTGGAGCAACCTGGTCTGGTGGGAGGTGTCCTTGCTCATGGCAGGGGGGTTGGAAATGGATGGTCTTTAGGATCCTTTCAAACCTGAACCATTCTGTTATTCTATAACTTTAAAAGGCAACAGCTAATCTGGAAAGATTTCTAATACCCCAGGATAATGAAGGATGAGAAGCTGTAAAACTGCAACAATAAATATAATAATTACTATAGAATTAATGTTTTTGTCTCTATATTAATTATACCATAAGATGACAAACCTTCTGGAATTTTGTTCTGGGGTTTAGCAAAAAATATAGTTATTACACCATAAATAGGTAGTAAGCATCCTTGGCCTATTGCCAAAAAAATGATATGCCTAAGAGGAAATTTCAGACAGAAAACAGAAGTCTAAGAATTTCAGCATTTACCTACTTCATAAACTGTTATACCCTATTGCTATTTTGATCAACATTTTTACTAATGAGCAATAATAAAACTGTTGAGAATTCCTGCCATTCATGGTATGACATCAGAGTCTGATTGGAAATGGTATTTGTTCATTTAAGTAGAAAGTGTGCATGATAGTAGAAAACAGACAGTCTCTTTCTTGTTTTCATTTTCCTCATATTTATTGTACAACATCAGGATGGATCCACAGGCTACATACAAAACTAGTAAGGCTAGAGGTAATTCACAGGACATTAGTGAAACCGTATGTAGAGCCATAGTCTTTGATAGCTCTGAGGGATGCAGTGCTGGTTTAAACACACAAAATTATTTTAAATAATAATCTAAACATGTTGCTTTTAGAATCATAGAATGGTTAGAGTTGGAAGGGACCTTAAAGATCATCAAGTTCCAACCCCCCTGCCATGGACAGGGACACCGCCCGCCAGAACAGGTTGCCCAAAGCTCCATCCAGCCTGGCCTTGAACACCTCCAGCGAAGGGCGCAGCCACATGTTCCCTGGGCAACCTGTTCCAGTGCCTCACCACCCCCACAGGAATGAATTTCTTTCTAGTATCTCTTCTAAATCTCTTCTCTTCCAATTTAAAGCCATTACCCCTTGTCCTGTCACTCCACTTCCTGACAAAGAGTCCCTCTCCAGCTCTCCTGTAGGCTCCCTTCAGATACTGGAAGGCTGCTATAAGGTCTATCCAAAGCATTCTCTTCTCCAGGCTGAACAAGCCCAGCTCCCTCAGCCGGTCTTCATAGGAGAGGTGCTCCATCTCTCTGAACATCTTTATTTCATACATTACATGTTTTGGAAAAATGGTTAGTACTTTTTGATACATAAGGCTTTGGGTTTTAATACATTTTCAAGGCACCATTAAAACTATTTAGACAAGACTAAAATATGTTCTTTTAACATTCACTCATATAACAAAAAAAAAAGAAAAAACCTTTGATAATTTTTCCCAGATGAATAGTATATGCTAATCAAAAAGTACTGCAAATTACCGAGTGTTATATTCAACCCTATATTTAGTAAAAAATTCATGTTATATAATTAAAATATTTATCACTTTTTTTTAGAGCCAGCAGCATTGGTATTCATATTTTGAGATTAGATTAACATGCTCTGTTTCATCATAGTGTATTTGTAAAAAATAATCACAGTTTTACTAAATTTTCATTCCTCTACATATGAGGTCACCATTAGCTTCTTTATATTGGGAAGTTTAAGTTTTTATTGGTTTTATCTTAAGAGAATGCTAGGTCATAAAGGCCAGTGAGATTCAGATTCATAAGTCTTTTCTATATAAAAATCTGCACAGATAATTACATAAAGTAGAGAAGTTATCTATGTCCTTTTGTATGAATTCTTGAACGAATCTTTGTAAGAAGTGATAGGTCTTGAGCTACCAGACAAGATAGGTGTTATTGGGAAGCTTCTTGAATTCTGAGGTAGCATTGCTTAGTCTGAAAACTCCTGAAAATCTGGGGAGTTAATTTTTCATCTACCAAAATGGCTTTTTAAGAAAAATCCATGTCACATTATCCCTTTAGAAACCCGGAAAAGTGTGTATACAGTGGATCAAGCTCTTTCCCAGTCCTTATAGTTTAGGTGGAAAGAGCATTCAACTTGATTTTTTCTCCACTTTCCCTCCTCTCTTAGCAAGGAGGAAGAGTCGGCATGAAATAGGGGATTTACCTTTCGTTCTTAACACCTGTATTTTCACATCCACTTGGAGATTAGCCAAAATATCAAAAACTACAAGAAAGCATTGAAGAACCACTAAGGAAATAGTCACAAACATTTGGAAGCCAGTCATCCCTCCCATCGTTCCTTCTCTGAAATCCTCTTCAGAAACTTACATTCTAGGTCACCTGCACCACATGGAAAAATGCTATGAAATCTAATTATGATCCACAGAAAAGAAAGTCTGTTACAAAAATTGCTGCAGAGCAGTAAATTTAAATATGAACCTGTTAAAAAAAAAAGGTATTTATTACTCAGATTGAAACTACATAATGTGTTGTTTCCTATAAATCTAATAAAATAAAACCTTATTTTCCCTTTTTTTTAATGTTAAGTAGTGCCATTAACATCCATAGGAACACCTAAGTAGGTAAGGTAAACTAGATTTGTTCCCAATTTATTTTCTTCTCTGACTTATTTTAATGAAAATATCTCCTAAGACTTTGTATAACCACTTCAAAAATTTAAACACAACCTCAAGAGAGGTTGTGTAATTTTCAGTTCACTGAACCAGAGAATAGTCTCTCAAAGCTGTTTCACTGTTGTCATTATTTCCACCTACAAAAGATACAGCGACGACTCAAAAGTTGGAAACAAGAATAAATAAGCAAATAGCATCAGAAAATGCCAATTCAACATTTTCCTGTGTTCTAAAAAGTTTTCCCTATGGTAGATAACTGGAATTTCAATTTCAGTAGCGGAAACACACTGAGAGTTTTTTCAATGTATTTCATCACCTTGATATAATAATAATAATCAGACAATCTGATTATCAGTCCTAAACTTTTCTATTCAAGAACCAATCAGAATAAACACTTTACTGAGCACCATAAATTTAAATCGGGCCCAAACTGCAGTTTCCATGCCTACCTAAATTAATGATGTATCCAAGAAAGCTATAGGTTTGATGACTACTTCTGTCTATGCTTTCAAATAGGAAAACAAACAGACATTTTTTCCTTAATGAATAAGGTCCTTTGAAATCTATGTTTAACTGACCTGAAGGATGCACACATCCTGAAGGAGGGTTTCATGAAAATTACATTAAAGAGGAGTTTACCTTTCAAGAAAATTATACTTTGACCACAAATTACTGACTGGCTGCAGTTATATTTGACTAAATCAAATTTGAAGCATCTTATTTTCTGTAAATGAGAAACCCTTGGCAATGTTGTTTATGCAAGAAAAGTAGTTAACCCTTTGAATTAGGAATCCTACAGAAGTTTGAAAATATTCTGCTTTTTGTATTTGTTGTGCGTATTGGGAATGGGCATTTTTTCATGCACTAATTCAAAGCAACTAGTCAGGACTCTGTATCCAATGATGTCATATGTACCTGCAAATATACATATATGTGTGTGTGTGTGTGTCTGGATACTGCATAATAAATGTGGTCCATATCTTACATGGAAATTCGTGAAGTACTTTAAAATATCTGGCTCATTCACGTTAGCTAATTCAGTGACAATACCACTAACAAATGCAATAAGGAATTCGTTTAAGAAAACCTGTGACAGTTCTCATATTATCATTAAGGAAGAGCTTCCTAAAAGTTTGTTTCCTTCTGTTAGAAGTTGTTATTAGTAATCATTGTGTCTCTGAAATGCTTAACTAACATTTTTATAAGGCCCACAGGATTTTTTTCCTAGATAACTCTTTGATCCATGATAATAGTTATTAGATAACCAAACTAAAATCTCTGAGATATTAAAAGATTCATAAAATAACTTCAACTTGATAAACTTGACCAAGTCCAGCAGGGAGCCACCAAGCCACAGAGGAGCTGGACCACTTGCCCCATGAGAAGAGGCTGAGGGAGCCAGGTTTGGTCAGCCTGGAGAAGAGACAACTTTGGGGGAACTTAAGAGCAACCCCCCCAGCACCTATGGAGAGATTGTAGAGAAAATAAAGACAGGCTTTTCAGTGGTGCATGACATGAAGGTAAGAAGCAACAGACTTCTTTTTTTATCAAATTCATAGATTATATATGTGGTAGATCGTTCTCTTCTCTTTTAGAGAATTCTTTTAAGCAAATGTAATGTCTTCTCATCCTCTCACTGCATGTAGGTATTTTAGACTGCGTTTTTCCTGGTGTGTTAACTTATATTACTGAGCTTTAATTTCATTTTATTATGTCATACTAATATTTAAAATATTTATGCACTCCTTTTCATTATTTTACCCGTTACTGTACCAAAGATGTCTAAATGGAGTTTCTATTAGTGTAAGGAGTTGAGGTAAGAAGTTTCCAACATCGCTTACCAGAGAAGGTACATTTCAGTCTCTTTTGGGAGCTCTACCATGCAAATATATTCATACTGAAGAAAGGAGTAAATAGTGAAATGGGAAATTTTGCAAGTGAGTCAAAACAATTAAGTTGTGGGGCTTTTTTTAAAATATACATTGACTGCAAATACATGTACAAAGCTGTTTTATAGGAACACTTGTTGGGTAAAGCAGCAAGTGAATATTTTCAATAGATTGAAAATAATGCCCATAGTCAGCTGCTACACCAGCCCTGTGAGGTAAATTATCTATTCAACTCTGTAAAGACAACTCATTTTATTATGAGCTGCTATATAAAAATATCAGATTCATGTCAATAATGATAAAAGGAGAGGATGAATGTAAAGTGTTGTTAGGAAAAGAATTTAGAAAACACCCCCCCAATATTTAATTACACTGTTGTATAAACCCATCGTACATCCACATCTTGAGGGCTTCATGCTGTTCTAATCATTCCAGCTCAGAAAGGCACAGCCTGCAAAAGTACAAATAAAGATGACCAGGATGATCAAAGACATGGAAACAGTGTTCACCGGTGGAAAGACTTAATAAACTAGGACTCTTCAGCCTGCAAAACAGACAGTGGGGGATGGATGTGATGGAGTTGCACAGCATTGTGAAGGGTATGAAGAAATTGATTAGGGAACAATTATTCAGTCTCTTTCAGAGTCCAGGAAATAGGAACATCCACTGAAATTGTCAGGCAAAAGGAAGTCCATTTCTACATAGAGTAAAATTAAATTGTGGATCTCATCACTATCAAGTGCTGTGAAGACCAACAGTGTAAGAATGTTCAATTTGTGATTAAGCAATTTAGTGAAAAGTCTATCCAGCTCTATCAAATATGAGGAGACAGATAAACGTCTCAGTGAGGAAAAGCAGCTAAAACAAATTACCTTGGTTTTACATTTGTTCTCAAAACACCTCCTTTTTGCTGCTGTATTCCATATTGTCTTAGATATCCCTTCAGTGCCTTCGTTTTGTTTAGCTATGTTTCTCTTCAAATGCAACACTCAATAATATCAAACCAGCACTGGAAATCTCACTATTATTACTTGTGTTGTGTGGGCTTTAAATCAGTTCAACTATTTGAAGCGGTTTAAATAATTTGAAATTTGGTTTTAGATATTGCTTATAGGTTTTTGATTGCATTCAGACTTTCCTCAATTCAGTACTCAAGGTCTGAAATTTTACAAAATCACGAAGGCAAAACATAACCTGAATTGCAAATCCAGTAACACAAAAACTAGGCAACACTTAACAAAACAAGCAGGAAGCTGATTTAAACCAGGTATGAGTAAGTGCTTCTTTCTTTCTGGAAATTTCTGCCACAGAAAGCTTGGAAAACAGACAGCACGTACAGATTCTAAAAGGCATTAGACAAGGTGGTGGACGAGACCATTGTGAGTGGCTACTGGTCTTGAATGTAGTCTGTAGTGTCCCTCCTAAACAAGACCCCACAGTCACCGAGGGAATCCAAAGGAAATGAGACGCCAATGGTGGCCAGTGTGGACTATTGCTCTGCTGGTAACAGAAGACTGAGATTAATGGACCAATGACTTACTCAGCAGGACATTTCTTATGTTGTTACACCAAGTGGAACAATTCATACTGCAATATCATATTGCAACTTTTTGATACTGAACAGTAGTTTTCAATAAATGGCTGGTATAAAACCTTCCAGAGTTAGGGAAACCCCAGAAACCAGTTAAGTTACGCCACAACTGAGAGGGGCTTTGGTCTCTGTTGTCCGCCTGGTTTTTCATCAGTCATACAGAAAATAGCATCTAAATATTCTGATATCATATTCTGCCAGGATCTATTTAATTTCTTCTTTTCCTGATTTTCACCTCTCTCCATTTCCTGCCCGACAGATTTTGCGTTGGAGGAGTAGAATCAAACATGGAAGTAATATCTATAGTAACAATACATTACTTCATGCATCCCAAAAAGACACACACGATTTCATGTGTCTGTCCAAGTGCTTGTAATAAAGTTTAGGGGAGTGTTGATACATAGAATAACATAAACACAGGGTTAGAAAATCAGCAAGAGAAATTTTAGTTCAACTCTTGTCACCAACAATAACCAAATAGTTTCTGGGAGGTTTTTGTCTAACTTGATGTGAAAGATTTCCATTGATAAATATCGAACATTTCCTTAGAAAATCATTGTTATTAATTCCTTCTTAGCAGGAAACAAAAATGAAACAAGTAAGGCATTCAGGTAGATCCTATCCAAAATTAAGGTGACCCCATGATCAAGAATGCTGCTAGCAAGGCTGTTACAGATATTGTATGAGGCTGCTTGGATGGGAAAAACATTCCGTGGATGAGAATGAAAGGCACTGGAGTTGAAAATAGATAAATTTGCTTCTTACCAACGCATTGGTGGAACATCAGGAAGACAGAGAAGATATTTGAGAAGCAAAACACAATGCACATAAAAATAGAGGTTGAAATAGGCTGTATTTCAATATTGGCTGAAACATAAGATTTATAAACATAGAATATGTGAGTTTTCTGGACCTTATTAGGCACAGCTGAGCAGAAGTCAGCGTTTCCAGTTTTCAGAAAAGTTAAGGATTTCATCCAGCTTTTTATTGTCCTGTTGGATAATATTTATCAGAAACTATTTTTTTTTATTCAGGTACGAGAATAGCAGAAGGTGTCAAAACTTTGCAGTTACCCAGTCTAAATGTTTTCTTTAATGATTCATGGCTAACTCTCAGGAGTAAAATTAATGTGTTTTTCTGCTGATGCCTTGTCATGGATTTACATACATTAACACCTTGTTGAAATGATCATGGAAAGGTCTGCCACATTGAACAATAAACCTTGACGAGTGTTTGACACCAAACTTAACCTGCAGTCATGTTTAATGGAACAGGGTTGGCAGTGGTGTCTCTGAGCATTTATGACAACATGAAGGTCCATGGGGTTATAATGCTACATTGCAATACATATGTATTAATGACAGCCAGAAGCTAAGAACAAGTATTTGGAAAAAAAAAAAAAAAAAAAAAAAAAAAAAAAAAAAAAAAAAAAAAAAAAAAAAAAAAAAAAAAAAAAAAAAAAAAAAAAAAAAAAAAAAAAAAAAAAAAAAAAAAAAAAAAAAAAAAAAAACCAAAACCAAAAAATCAGCATAGGGTAATTCAGTTTGCTGGGGACCTCAGGAGATCTCTGGTCCAACCCCTGCTCAGAGCAGGACCTGTTTTGAGGTCAGATCAGGTTATTCAGGGCTTGATCCAGTTGGGCCTTGAGAACCTCCAAGCATGGAGACTGCACAGCCTCTTCTACTGCTGAAATTGCTCCTTGGGGAGAAAACAGATCTCCTTGCATCCAATCTGAAGCTCTCTTTATGTATTTCTCTTTCAACTGTGTATCTCATCTTCTCACCTGGTGATTCCTATTAATATAAACTGCAGTTAGCACAGAAACAATAAAAAAGCAGCTAAAAGGTTATTTGAATTTCTAAAAGTATTAATGGAGGTTCCTTGTCAAATACAGATAGAGACACTGAGAGGGTATGAGACACAGCGTTAACACTTGCCTAAGTTGTTGATACAGGCTAAAAAACTGCGTATGATACCAAAAGAGACTGGGCAAATTTATGGAAACCTATCAAGGGAGATTTTATTGTGTCTAAACCACAGACTATTGAATTCTCATAAAGGCAATATGTCATCATGTATTTTGTACTCTTCCCTAATTTTCCATTATCGGTGACTGTTGGAGACAGGATATTGACGTGGGGTACAGTAAAACAGTCATATAACTATGAAAGCATGAAATTCTCTGTTTCACTACTGGCTACTGATCTTCTTATCATTCTCATTTAATGCCTGGGCTCATTTTCAGAATAAACAAGTTGATATTCTTTCTGAAAGGGGAATAGTAGGTATGGATTTTGGAGTAACTAAGCCCAAAATTGCCTCTAACAAGTAGGATCACACCCTTTTTCCTTCTTGCCTTCCCAAGAACTTCTACTCCACTTGCGGCTCAGTCTCCACTCTCAAACAATCCATATCCTCACATGTCACAACCTATATCATGAAGCCCATATTTATAGCCTCATGCCATAAATTAGCTACTTACATTCACTATGCATATTATTTCATTATAATTGTAAAAGAATATCTACATTATTCTCAATATTATGGCCACAGATCCAACACATATAACCCAGAGAAGACCTGATCCTATGCTAGACCATATGGATGCATGATGCTTTTCCTGATGCAACTATCCCCGAGCTGCTTGGCCTGTGGGGTTGGACTCACTTTCAGTCATGGGCATATTTAACAGTCCAAACGTATCCGTATAGATGTTTAGGCTGGCCCAGGAGTGTAATTTTGATCCTCTTTACATGAGTTTAATCTGGAATTACAAAATGCACAATGTATGCACAAGCAGGATGGCATCTGGCACCACCTACACGTGCCTGTTTGCTTGGTTTTTTTCTTAACACTTCTGCTAATACCACAGTAATCTCTACATCAGGCTTGCTTCCAAGTTCCAGGGTATGTTTTACCCTTGCATAAAGCATAGAGCTGCTGTTTATGATGACCATAAAGGAGAAGGAAAAGAATAGATATGCCAAATATCAGACAAAACAAGGAAGATTTGACAGCTATGGAAGGATTTTATTGTTTGTTTGCCTTAACCAAAAGCTTCTTCTACATTTGTGAGAGGCACTTGTCACTTGACTGTTAGTGAAGAATCTTCAGGAATGCTTAACAAAAATGTCTTTAAGCACTCAACCTGGAAATGAATGTTAATTAAAAGCACTTAAAAATTGCTTTGTACAACAATAGCATTTCCTTTGCCATGTTACAGTCCCTGATACTGAAAAACACACAGAGAAATGACACAGACACTTCAATTAGCTCTGAAAGCTTTCCTAAATTGTTAGAATAAGGGTATTGGTTTACAGATTTGCACCACATATTTGAATGTCAGAAGCATAACTTTGAACTCAAACAAATGATGAGCAATTTTCTGCTAATGTGTAAACTATGCAAGCGACACAGCGTTTAAATACTCAGGATTTTCTTTCCTTTTTTCTTTTTTTTTTTTTCTTACCAAGCACTTTTTATTGCCACTTTCAACATTATCTGGGCTTGGAAAGTTGTGTGTAGTGTGCTGTTGTGATCATAAAAGAAATGGCTGCTACAATCTTATTTATATGTTCAAATTTTATGTATATTTACATACATAAAAGGAGGAACTCAATACAAATTCAGAATTTATTTTATTTTATTTCTCTATCAAATTACTGATATAGGAAAAGGAATCATGACACAACCCATCTAAATTAAAATATCTTTTCTCTACCTTTTACCATTATAAAAGCATCTTTCTTTTGCTTCTTTCTTCTTGTTTTATTTCAGGGTGGAGTGAGGGGAGATATGAAGGGGGGGGGGGGTCTCACATCTANGGGGGGGGGGGTGTCTCACATCTAAGTTTTCTAGTTGGTGATAACAGATTCAGGATTCGTTTTCAGCTCTGCAGCCAAGCCCCACAACCCAAAGTGTCTCTGGAAAATTATCATCCCCGTCTGTACTGTCAGGCTGATGCACGTCGAAAGAGTAAACTTTGTCACTTTGAGATTTGTGAGAACGAATGATTCTCAGTCAGTGAAATGGACTCGTTGAGAAAATAAGCTTTGTCACACATAGATTGGGTGTCTAAGGGGTTAACAGTTTCCTGGCATGGTCAAAAACAGTCTTTGAGGCAGCCTTGGGTAGGCTGGAGGTGGCATAAACTCAATTGCTTCTTGCTCCCATAAGCTGAAACCATCAAATTAGAGAACTTCACCTAAGAGAAGTTGGAGCACGTTGGGTTCCAATAAATATGTCATGGTTTCAGCCAAAATTACCAAAGCCAGATGGACAGATGGCCCTTCCTCCCCCAAAGAAAGAAAGGAGAGGAAGAGGATATGGAGATTTACAAGTTTAGAATGAACTAAACTACTTTAATGAAGCATTAATACTAAAAAGAAAAAGAAAAAAAAGTAGTGAAATAGACACAATACATACAAAACCATATGAAGCTCCCAGGATGAGGATCACGTCACCAGCAGGCATTGGGAAAAGTCCCAGACTGGACTCGGTGACCGACAGGAGCTGGATTCCAGATCTGGAGTCAGGAATGCTCAGATGGGGGTCAAAGACAGACAGCCAGACAGCATCCTCCTAAGACATCGGCCATTGAAGAAAGAGAGTTGACCCTTTGATCACTCACCTTCTATACTAAGCGTGATGCAGATGGGATAGAAAACCCCAGTTGGTCAACTTTAGGTCACCTGTCCTGTCCGCTCCTCCCTACAGTTTTGACCCTTCTGGGCTTTTCTGCTTCCAACCCTCCAACAGGGCAAATAACGAGATACTCTGCCCTTGGTTGTTCTAGCAATAAGTGTAAGCAAAGGCCTCTCTGCACCATTCCAATGTGTGATCATGTCTTATCACCCTAAGAGTGAACAGTTTCTGAACAATATGCTGTTAATGTCAGAGTTCAGTTAGTTAGAAGAGGCCCAGCCAAAAAGTAAAACTAAAATAGAAAATTGGTTCATTTTACGTCAAACCAGGGCACAAATGAAAAAATCTGAGACACAAAGCAGTCACCTCCCGGAAACACTGTTTCCCTTTTTTTCTGCCTTAAGCAGGACCTCATCTGTCAACACTAAAACTTCACTCTATGCTGGCATGTTATGTGAATCTGTTCTGATGCAGCAAAATTATCTGGAAAGAAAATGTGTCTTCCAAAATAATCCTCTTGTTTGAAGGGTAAATGAGGTTCACACGACCCTTCCTATGTGAACTTTATACAGACACCAGATATACAATGTCTCCAGCATCCTGCTGGTCTTCCCTAGAGCTCACCAGTATGCCACTTCCTTGTTTGAATGAGAAATGTGGAAAGCAGGAGTGGAAAAATATATCTGTAGAAAGCAAAATAAATCTGTCAAGCACTGGCCAAATGGCATCTCAGAAAGAAATTGAGAGCAAGACCTCACTGTAGAACAGAATTGTTCTTTGGGGGGTTCCACAGAAAACATTAGAGAACTTGTTTGACTACAGCCTAGTGGTATTTGTTAAGGGACATGAGGAGCAGACACCACTTCCTGAAGCTCCAGCCCAGGACCCTCCTGCCCAGCTGCTGGAGCCCAGCCCAGTGGGGGAAGCCCAGCCCACCCACCACCCCTGAGGTGACACTCACCAGCGGGTCCAGTTTGGTGCTCAATAGCCAACAGGCTCATGCACTTGTGTGCTCACCCTAGAGGCACTCACACCCATGACCCTCCCAAATACCAACCTGAGCCCTCTCCTTGCCTGCTACCCTCACCTGGACCCTGAACCTGGTCCAGCCTGAGATTTGCTAATGAATGATGCAGACACCCCCAGTTTAGGGGAGATACAGTTGCTCCCCAGCAAGCAACCAGCAACAAGCAGCAGATGGCTTTCAGGGGAGGGGAGAACTATTCCTGCCCCAGGTGCTGGGACTATGACCCCTACTTGCTCCAGTGGGTGGAACAGAGACCCCATCCAGCAGCTGACACTACAGGCCAGTAGAACCTACGCCCCCAGTTTGACTCCAGCTGCTGGCCCCAAATTCAAATCGGATAACCTCATTGACATGGGCATATTCCACATACTCTTGCTCATTAACGTGACTGGCTGTGTTTGGTTCTCCTTTTTGCCTTCCTTATGGTTTGTTGTTCAGATTTGTGCCTTTGTATCTTCTTGCTCATGGCTTCCTCTTTCTTTCTTTACCCCTTTTGGCATTGAAAAGGTCCTTAACCAGACACCATTTAACAGCAGATTGTTTTTTCTTCCCCATACCTTTGCAGTACTCAATTTTTTTAATTAAAGTTATAGGTACAAGTATAAAGTCATTCCTGCACAAAGATTGAAAAAGGGTGTAGTTTACTACAGGTAGTAGAAGTCTGCTGTGTCTACATTCATTCACCTGAGTTAGTCATAGATGAGCTGCATTTACATTCTGTAAAAAGCATTAGTCATTTCTAGCTTGTGACTTACCTGATTTCAGACAACCACTCCCTGAAAACACCTAAAATCCCTTGCTTGAATACAAAGCTGTCTGAGTACAGTCTGATGAATCTTCAGGACACATTTAGAATTCATTAGGACTAGCTAGATTAGCAAACTGAAATGTGCTAAAATAAGATGCGTTTTAACACAAATAGTACAAAGTTCTTCATCTAGGACAGTGGAATGGAAGGTATAACCACAAAGTGGAAATCTGGACTATAAAGAATATTAACATAAAGAAATACCTCATAATCTCTCATAAAAATGTGGTGGCAAAAGAACTAAGACGACCATGAATGTGAAAAATGAAATAGTGCTTATTAAACGTATCTATCTCTTCAACATCTGTTAAAGATACTGATAGTGGATTAATCCACTAATTTCTGCTGTGCACATATTTTAAACGGTATGGACGGAAGGTGGAGAAAATCAGGCAGAGAAGTGTTACACAAACTAATAGAAAGATGGAAAGAAAGAATCAACCAAAAGGAAATTGAGAGTTTATTTGATATAAATACTTTCATGAGAAAAAATATCAACTTGTCAGTTAACTTGTTCATCTCTCCGTTAAGAAAAGCCTATCAATAACCTATGGCTGTAAACTGAAGTCTGATTAATTGCAACTGGAAATAAGGCTTCTATATTTAAGAGACAGTGATTTAAGGGATCTTTAAGTGATTCACCATTGGAGCAGAATATCAAGAGTAGGTATGGGTGTTCATGGTCTTTAAATTACAGAAGGACACCTTCTGGAAAGGGAGTTTCAGATTAGTACAAGTCACTGGCCTTACTTTGGAACAACTGAACAGATCAATAACCAGGGGTATACAGTGGCGTGAGGCTTGAGCCTTCTGGTCTTAGGCTCTATGAATCCATGAAAAATCACTCCAAGGGTAAAAGCTTACTTCAGAGGTGTCTGGCTAATCATTTAGAGAGAACCAAAAAGCTCTGACACCACCAGGTAGCTTGAAGATAGCGATAAAAATTCAGTATAAAAGCAAAAATGTCTTTAAGACATTGGCTATGGCTTTCTGGTCATAAAGGAGGGACTTGCTATAACAGCAAAATGTTTTTAACACTCTAGAATGACTTACAATATTCCAAGGTTTAAAATGGCGATATATTTTGTTAATGGTCATCTAGATAAAGGTGGCAAAATTATTAACTGAGAAGTAAAACAGGAAATTTTGTTTCCTAAAGCTTATGTTTCCAGACGACCTGTGCTCTAGAGAACATTCAATCACTAAGTAGCCTTTCTTTTCCTGGAATGTGAAGACGCCAACTAATTATAAACATTGAAGGTTAGCATAGGAAGCAAAACAAAAATCTAAAATTTACAGATTTAATTTCAAATGTCTGTTTTCTAGAGTATTCCATATTTCAGATTCTAAAGGTTTTTGTCCAGCTAAATGGAACTTCATGTTCCATAGGTAAGCTAAAACTAACACAGTCAATGATGCTCTATAGTAAGCACCCTATTTACGAAAATGGCTTTCAGTCCAGAAGTAACCAGAAGTCTAAAATATTATTTTTTTTTTTTCTCCAGATTGTTGTGTAAGAAAGAGTTCATAAAAAATGGCTAGTGCATGTTTTCTTGTTTATAGAAGGTGATTAGACCCCTGAGTGAGCAGTCTGAAGTTATATCTTAACCTAGATATACCTCCTGTTACATGCTGTTGGAGAAATGTGACAAACTCCTAATTCTCATTGAGCAGAGTCTATTTCAGGGTTCATACTGACTTCCAGGAAACCTTAAAAAAAACCCCAACAACCAAGATTTGTCATTCATCCAGACTAATCTATTTTTCTGTTTAATATTCTGTTTCTAATTCATAGTTAAAAATGTGGAAACAGCCAAAGCAAGTAATTTGCTTCTTCCTTCAAATAGTTTTGAAGTTTCCTCCCCTCCTAGTTTGGAACTGATTATCAGAGATCCTCAAAATAGCAGATGTGAGAAACAGTGAATACTTTCAATTGATGTCTATTTTTATTTTATTTTTTTGACTGCCTTATTACCCTACTGGGCCAATTGGCCCAGCAGGTGTTGCTACATGTCATTCCTGAGGAGGCCTCCTGCTGGCAAATTGGTTTGAAATCAAGAATTGTATTTATAATCTTGACATAATACCTATGAGAAACATGCTAGTGAAGGCTGGATGAAAGGCAGATCATCTTTTCTTCCAAAGCTTAGGCATAAGAGTTTTCAAACTATGTCCCCTCTTATTTTTAGCAAAGAACTTTTGATATGCCATACACCAGCCAGAAAAGCTAGGCCTTAAATACTCTTCTAACTATTGAATTTATAGATACGTTTGATAAATCTGAGAGTCTGGTTCATATTTATAAGTCCTGAGTAACCCTATGGTCTCTATTATGTACAGGAACAGAGCAGAAAAGGATCAAAATACTTGTCATTCTGTGGATTTTCAAATTAACTTGTTCCTGATTATATCATTATGCTTATATATATAAATTTTACACCTATAAGTAAAATTCAATATCTCTGTAGTTCTCTGTATCTTTAAATGCATTTCTACCTAGTCAGTCCTTGTCATCATCATGTACTTAGACAAAACTCCTTTTGAAATAAGTGAGAAATACACTTTGCTCGTGGCAGTGTAGTAAGTTTGGATAGTTAATGCCAAACATATATGAAGATTTGGGGAAAAAAATAAAATTAGTTTACCCTAGGACAATAATTTCGGTTCACTTTGGTTCACAGCTCCTATTTAAAGCCTTCAGTCTCTTAAAACAGGCAATGCCTATAAACCCAGACAAGGGACTTATAAGGAGAAGGAAAAACTGTGTGGTTTCCCTTTCTCTCTAGTCATACCCACATGGTCATAATAATCTTTCAGGCAGGATTCCTTAGGTAGGTCCAATACCTGAAGCTACTTATAGGATGTAGGATTCCTTTGAGTAAGCCTGCATTTTTGCATACTGGGAGAATCAGTGATTCTAATTAGAATTTAGTGTAAGAACTCCACCTCTAAGAGCCCATTTCCAGTTCATGCAGATTATGTTACTCTGGGCCGGTGTAAGGCAGTAACCAGGGTCCTCTTCTTTTCCATTGCACTCAGTGGAAATGGAATGCTGCACGCAAAATCTCTTGAGGAATGACAAATAGAGGCACTTATCCTTTAGTCTGATACCATTTGATTCAAATAACTTTCTGACCTTATATGGACAGATAGTCCAAAGTGAAATTTTCAAATTTTCATATCAAAAAATTGAAAGATAAACAAAATTTCAAAGGCAATATGGCACTTGCTTCCCCTGCTGGCTTCAGCAACAGAGTTTCACAGTAGTTTTTAAAACAAGGTTAGCTATGTATGTACCTATTGTTCTTCTATCCTTTTCAACTGGAGCCATCATCATAACAATTTACTATAACTCACAATCATTCTTTTGACTGAAATGATGCATAAATGTTTTCATAGAAGAACTGTCAGTCTTGTAGGTACTGATGGATATAATAAGCCTTCCTTTATATTGAAAGTAAATGAGATGACAACCTTGCCATGAAGGATAGAAAAGTACAAAGAAATGAGCACTAGGGAAAAAAAAAAAAAAAAACCACCCAAGAAATTAATTCCTCTGATATGCTGGTAACATCTTGATGTGGTTTCAATAAAATAATTGTGATCACATTTTCAAGTGAGATTAGATTAATGCACTGGCAAAATATACTGATAGTGAACTACACTGAGAATGCTGGAGTAAATAAGTTATGCAAGAAAGCAGAGAAAATTTTGATTAATTTTGGTTTTGTTTCCTTCAAATCTGGCATACAGACAGTACTCTAGGTCTCTAAAAGATGAACAATCCTGCAGAAATATAAATTTGCAATATGAAAAGTCAGTCCCATTGATTACCTGGATAGTATATTTTACATGTCTCATTTAATACGCTGCTCTAAAACAGTTCTCAAACTGTCAGACAAGTTAAAGTCCTCAGCAGCATCTGCTGCAAAATGCTAAAATTGCATGCGTGGATTGGCATGGCTCCACGCACTCCAGTAGATCTATTTCAGTTCTTATCAGCTTTCCAGCTTGCATTTATGTAATTGAATACTAAAACTAGAAGATCAATGTGTTTTAAACTCTACCGAGATGCACTGCTGAAAAAGAATTCCAAAAATGAAGTCAGATCTGGTTATACATTCAGATACTTCTGACTGTGACTGGGCAGCGCTAGAATTGTGAATTCACAGATTTGTGAATGAGAGTTGCTTAACAGAGAGAAACCTGTGGAAACCAGACTCAAGAGGAGAAAGCTTGCTGTTCACTCTACCTATTGAAGTAACGCCTATGGGACTGACACATCAATGCAATAATTGCAGAGCTCTCCAGGAGGGAAAGGTTAGGGCCCTGACTGCTCCAATATCACTTTCCTCAGTCTCATTTGGGGGCCCCGTACACACACCCTCTTTTCTTTGTGCCCACAGCTGCATTTGAGCTCAGGTCATGGCCCATGACCCTAGTTGAGGTCCACTGTAGACGTGCAGTGTCTGACCAAGAGTATCTTGACCTTGTCTTGATGATTTGGTTTTTTGATTTGGCACTACCAGCTCATCTGGTGATCAGTGGGCTCACCAGACGTGCTCCACTCTTCATGATTGGGACTCAACAGTCCCAACAGTTGAGGACCCAACTGTCAGAGTTGGGACAGCAAGACTGGCCCTTGCCTTGCTGTCTCCCCTGGCTTCAATTTTGCTTTCCCTTGGGAAGACTCTGCTTGCTCCCTGAAATAAATGCCATTACCTCTTGTTCTGAAAGACAAAATATTTTTTATCTGAATTTTAGCTGTATTTTACTGATATGATGGCCAGAGTGTTTTGAATAAAATAGATCTAAACCTTCGCTTTTAGAGGAATAGACACAATTCCCTTTTTTTTGGAACAGAGTTATAAGGCGTACTCATCCCACAAGCCAGAAGATATCTGAAATAGGACTGAATTCTGCCAGAGGCAAAAGAGGTTCAGCCACGAGGGGAAAAAAAAAAAAAGAAAAGCCCGTGAGGTAGCTTCTGCAGTCTTTTGAGAGTTTGCACTCATGGCTGGGCTCCAGATAGAGAACATGTTATATACACCTATAGAGCACACATATGCCTGCAGAGTATATATTCAAGCTGCAGGCAGGCAGGTAGTCCCAAGGTTTTGCTGGGCTGAGTTTTCAAGCAGCCTGGTAGAGAGTGCCTAGAGAGGGCTTTTCTTGAGGCAACTCTAAAGAAACAACTCTTTGCATGCCAGAGTCCAGAGATCCTATTCTCTTCTCTTAATGAGAACCAGGGTGCTAAAATTGTAGCATTTCATGATAACTGAGTGTAAGGACATGCCTAGTGTTACCTGGTCATCACTTACTTGTTCACTTACAGCCAGGAGGGAAAGACTAAATCAAGTGGGAAAAGCACTGAGGTACCATTAGGTTTACCTAATGGTTGAAATGCCTGTTCTTCAAAGTGCTTATGCATCATTCTTCCCCATCACCCATTAAAGTCAGGGTATTTTTGAACACTGGAATCAAAATATATGAATAAAACAAGTTTATTTTTCTCCCTTCTTTCCAAAACCTTATTAATAGTAGTTCAATAAGACTATTTAAGATTGTGAAACGAACCTCCAAACAATTTAATTTGAGACTTTACATAGTCCAATGAGCTGGCAAAAGAATTGCATTTCATGAGTACTGAATATTTTCTTTCATTGTTGGTTTAAAGACTATTCACAATTTCTTTTTTTCTTTCATAAGTAACAGACCGAAAGAAGAGATAAGTTAATTTTTAACAGCAGAGACAGTTTTCGTACTGGCCCAGCCATTTTACTTGTGGTTCCTGGGAGTACTTGGCTAGACACAAGCAAACAGAAAGTGTTTTATCCCGTATGAGAAGCCATACACCTTGCAGAAATCCTTGTACTGTGCCTTCTGACCACCCAGGTCTACATGTCAGATTTGCACAGGGTGTCTGAGGTCTTCCTGGAGTGAACTCCTCCTACACGGGTAGACAGAGTTTCACAGAACACGCCAAGGGAGAGAATGAAGAACCGGGAGCAAAGCTGGCACAAGAAGAATCCGGGAGCAAAGCTGGCACAAGAAGGCCAGTGCAATCAGCTCCCTTTACCAGTCCTGTAATGACAGATCAGCCCTGATATGAGCGCTGGCTTTCTGAGCTATAAATTAGCTCTTAGCCAAATGTGGTGACAGCTAGAATATAAATACCATCGGAGGTGACCGCACTGTCAAGCTACTGAGAAGCCTTCGCTGCCCTTTGACCTCCAGCACCTTTGGAAAAAATTACCTCCAAATNAAGAAAAGAAGCAAAAGGATTGCTCTGCCTGGTAAATAATGCTAATGGACTGCAGATGTGCCATATGCCGATGCAAACAACAATGTGAACTGGAAAAACAATGCTTAAATTTACCTGCTTCTTACGGGAAATGCTTTGTGTTTATTATAAAATAATTAATAATAGCATTGAATTTAATTGTAGCAATTAGAACCTTTTTTTTATTTATTTATCTTTATCCTGGGAACAACATGATTTAATTTGCATTACTGTTTTGCTTATAAATGGTAAATATTTGAACTTTATTTGACTCTACTTTATACCAAGAAGTTGTCAGTTTTTCCGATTACAGACAGGTCACATTAAAACCAGAAAACCAGAGATGGACTCAAAATTTCTTTTGAACAGAATATAAGTTCAGATGAGAAACTTTCTTCCCTTAGACACGTTAAAATTCCTGGTTAGGTAATGAACAGATCTTGTGCAATAATTTTTGACTCGTGTTTTTTCCACTTAAACACATTGAATTTGATACTAAACCTACTACACTTATGCTTAAACATGGGAAATCAATCATTTTCAGCTTTGCTCCTGGCTCATCATTCCTCTGGTATTCTGCAACTTGTTTTTACTTTTATCAAATAGAAGAAGAACTCATACTGTTCTGATGAGGTCTTATTGACAACTGCACCTTGTTTCAGCTACTCCTCAAAACCCTCTGAGGAGTTCTTCAGATTTAGCACATACTGAACTACAGCAATAGATTTGATAAGATATTTGAGTTTTTTCCAGGCTTAAACACAGCACTGAATTAATGTGTTTTAATCAGTTACTGTTCCTTAGCGGATCCATATCATAAACAGCTAATGAAAGAAGCTTAACTTAGTGTATTTTACCTCCTAATTACAACACTCTTGAAAGAGTGTGCATGGATCTGGTAATGATTTTCAACTAGTATGTGGCAATAACTTTATTATTTCGTGGGAAACCATCAGTGTAGATTGAATTTCAACAAATTTTGGAAGCAGCACTATGGCAATGTTGTGGATTCAAAGCGCCTCTATTCAGTCTGGGGGGCGAAAGGTCATATTAAAGATAGTCTTTATCTATTTAGAATATAATAAACATAACTTGTGTTTAGGAGAGATGTTTGGGTGAGCTGGTAAGGATACAGAAACAGCATGTCATTTCCTTTTCTCCAAGATACTATTCTCCTGCTCCAAAGCTGAATATGGGGAACAGATATGAGAATCTGTACAGCACAAAATTCACCCATGATGGAAAAAAGAGTTCTTAATCTCAACTGAGAATCTGACCCTTTGGGGTGCTGTGCTGTGATTTTTTTAAAATTTTTTTTTTTAAGTAATTGAACCCTAAATCTTCCTGTTAGAATAAGTGATTCCTGACAAGAATCTGAGAAATGGAACTTTCACAGTCACAATATGATAAAATTTATCTCAGGTGTCTTAATTCTCCTCTTTTCAACAGCGCATTTGGGGTTTTCCCACCGCTTACTCTCTTCTTCACACACATCTCCACCCAGACCCCAGGGAAAATGATAATCTGCTGAATCTAAAGCAGAGGAGACTGACTGCTGTGCTCTCCGCTCACAATAAAGTGACACATGAAGCAAAGCTTTGGAAGCATTTCACGTTTCCGTGCAGTGATTATGAAATATGGATTTACTATTAGTGCTTAAAAATCTTATTGTCTCACAACTTCTCTGTTTGCGTCATAGCTATTCCAAGCTCATATTCCCATGTGATGATTTTTTTCATTGTTTTTCTAAGCACCAGCCTGTACACATTTCCTACAGTGAGACAAATAGCCCGGTAGTCACCCATAAATCTGGGAGGCATCAGGAAGTGGGTGGTGAGCAGCTCAGATGTAATGCAACTATCTGAAACAGAGTCATTCTAACAAGTATCATAAAGTGTTTGTGCTGCAGATGCAGCAATGTGATTTGAAGGTATCCAGTGACCATATGCATAAGACTTCGATGGATAAGTCTTTATCTAGACAGAAAAAAATAATCCTGACACTGCTAAAATCCTTCAGGTTTTCCCACAGGGACTCCTCCATCTCTGAACTGCCGCTCCTGTCCTGCTCCCATCTCTGGGCTATAGCCCAATGCCTGGTCTTTGTAACGCTGTTGAAGGTACCTGGGCATCGTGACAGTTGGTGTCTGCTGCCATTGGTCATCTGTGTCAGGCTCAGGTGAGAATAAGGAACCTGCTGGGCTGGCTTTGTTTACTCATTGTATTTTGAATCTAAAGTCCATGTACCAAGCGACAGTAAAATTTTCTTGCTCTTATGTTCTTCTGAAGTGGTTGCTAATCAGACCTTCTACTTTTTCCTTTCTTGGTACTAAAGCCATCCTGCATTCCCCTTAGTTTACAGTAGAAATCTAGGCCCTGAAGAGTCTGCAGGAATGAACTAATGAATGGACATTGACCATTCAGAAGCAGAGGAACAGATATGCTTATTTGTCTTCTTATGAGTACACGAAACTTTAAGATTAAAACCACTTAAGCTAAAGACCAAACAGTACATAAAGTCCTTCCAAATCACCAACAATTTTCTTGGGGTATAAAACTAATTCTCTCACAAAAACAGGGATTGCTCCACGAAAGCACCTTCTTTTTTACCCTCCATTGACTCCTACAATTCATAGAGTCAATGAGGAGTTGCTGGATAAAGTTAAGTGGCTCTCATTTTGCTATGACGTTCCTAGAGTTGCTTTTGTTTTCCACTTTTAGGAATGAATTCAAGTGTTTATTACCCGTATTCCAACTACAATTCCCTTTCTTGAGTGCAATACAGGAGAGGGAAAAAAAATTGTTTACCAATTCCTTTCCTCTCTATTTATTGTCTGTCACTCTTGATAACAATGTTTTTCACCCAAGGCTCAAAAAAAACAAAAGCAAAGTGTATTGACAGGGTCCCTGTGTACCAGGCCCATAGAGAAAATTTCAGAAACTAAAGGTATGTGCAAACTCAATATTTGCTCTGAACATGAAAAATCCATAGGCTGGGATGTGTTTTCACTACATGTTAGACAGTTGAGTCACAGATATTTGCTGAATCTTTTCAAACGCCATTTTCAAAAAAGGTGGGAGCTACAGATAAATTTTATGACTGTAGTGGAATAATTCTGTGCAAATACTAAGGTTTGTAATATACTGCTAGTTTTGGATTTGTGACAACCCCCCCCCCCCCCCCCCATTTTTCAGCATGTTTATCATTCAAACAGCATAACAGTATTTTGTTTATATTTAGTCTTGAGAGAGTCTGAGATTTGTCCAGTTTAAGGCTTTACTGGCCCTTATTCAAGCCTGAATCTAGCCATTAACTTTGCACACACTAGTTTTCCTTTCCTAACCAGGTCCACAAATACAAGAGAGCTTGAAAAACACCTAAATGTAGCTTCTGTGTGAACAGAAGAAATGCCAGCACTGGGGAAGGAGAAGGAAACTTGGTCCTTTGGGTCATATGATGGGCATGTGGCCAAATGTCTGGTAACGTGATGAATGGACACCAATTTACACCTAAAGAGAGCAATACATTTGTTGAGTGCCACAACTTCTTCCCTGTTTGTTACTTCCATGGGATTGAAAAGCTAGAGACAAGTTGGAGTTTTCGGTAGGAATTCGTTAGATGCCAGTGTCTGGCAAAGGACAGGGGAAATACGTCAATGCACCTTAAACCCCAGTGTGACTCAGATCATTGCTTCTTATCGATGGTGCCTATTGTTGTTTTGGATGTGTGCATCCAAATTCTGCATATGATAGTGTTATTTCTGTTGTTACTTTTGAGAGGAGCAGTAGCTTTCCCATTTGGAGACGTTCTGCCTTTTCCATGGCACTTGTTAAAAATCAGAACAGAAGAATACAGAGCTAAAATTGCACCTGACTTAAATAAAACTGTGTTTGGTACGAAGATTAGCACACCCTACTGGTTAGTATTTAATTAGACAGTAATAAAAATATCTTCTCTGTCTCCTTTAGTCCATGTGTATAACTGAAGCAAAATACTATTTAAAGATAACCAAGAACAGTGTTGTGAGATAAAAGGGCACTTCAGAGGTACAAGGATGCTGATCAACAGGCTCAAAAAGTATTAAATGGTTTGTATGTCAACTAATTAATTTCAAACAGTTCATTACTCAAAATAATGTTTCACAATCTCATAAATGCTTAGAAGTAAAGGTCCTCTCTGCTATTGGTAGTTTTACAGCACAAACAGATGGTTTTGAAAGTTCCTGGCACTCTATTTGTTATTTAATTTCTTCCCACCAGTAGTCTTGTCAGATTTCCAGACTATACTGAAGTAACAGAAAGGCACAAAAGAAATAACCTTGCAATCAAGACCACTGGCCCATCCTGTTCAGTATTGTACTTCTAATAGCAGCCTGTGGCAGATATTCCAAAAGCTGACAAAAAAAAGCACCACCTCATATTTATGCCCACACTGCCAAAGCCATTTGGAAGCCTAAATTGCATTGATACTAACCTTTGTGAATTTAAGCTCTAAGGAATAAATTGCCTTGAGCATCTCAGATGACTTGAGATAGCAACAAAATAAAATGGATGTTTATTCCTAACCTGTGGCAATGATTAGTTGGCTTATTCATTGGAGCATAAGGGATAATGCTTTTTCTGAGTTCATTTGTGAATTACCCCATCTACCATGTTCAAGAAAGAATTATATCTTGTGCTCCTCTACACAAGAAAATATAAATAAGGATACTGGCACACAGAAACCAACTGCCTAGTTGCTGTGTTTTGTGAAGGATTAGGATTCTCAGGTGCCTAGTAAAATATGTCAATATTGAAGCTTTTCCTCTCAGAAATTTGGTTTATATCAGCCAACACCTTCAGAAATTACAAGGGGGGAATATATTTTTTCATAATTCAGTCCCACACAGGTATTATGCAGGTGCCATCAAGACTTCAAGCCTTAGAAAACTGAAATGGAGATACATTCAGTGCTTCAAACAGTGAGCGAGCATATTTCTGATAGTGGATCATCATCACTTCTTCCCTAGTTGATAATTTCTGTGGATCCTTTCTCACCTTCCATCTCATCTAAGAGACTGGTGGCTCCATAATGTTGTTTTTTGTTCCATCATGTCTTCTGGCAGCGTCACATACTCTGGCAGAACTTCACCATTCCAAAAGTTCATGTTCCAGAGTTCAAGCCCTCTCACTGATGGATGGGAACAGTGTTTGCCATAACATGCTTGATCATTTCTTAGAGTTTGTGACACAAACCTTACATTACTGCTGCTTAGGTTACAAAACTAAGCATTAAAACTGTCTAGCTCAGAGAGTCTCAAAGCTCGAAATTTCTTTGTATCTTCTGTTTGTCACCTATGTTCATATTCATTATGATGCAGGATCACATGTAGATTTTAGGCTTCCCCACCCCAAACATCAGTTTTGTTCACTGCCAAAGATAATGCATGAAGGAGAATTAAGGACGGGTGAGCAAGTGTGAAGTTTCCAGGTCTTACACCTTGAAGAACATCAGAACACAGATTAATTTACTTTACAGTTTTGCTCTTCATTTTTCCTAACTTCTATATAAAATGAAAGTGGACTAAGTATTATTTTAAAAAAGTCATAAAGACTAAAACCAAAACCATTAACACTTTTAGCAGAGATATAGCTATTTCAGAGTACGGATAAGAATTTTGGAGGTACAGTTAAGGGAACCACATGATTCATATTATTAAATATGGTTCGTTTGATGCGAGCCAAATAACCATCCGAATGACAGAAAAAGTTCTCTCCTCAGTTGCAATCAGTTTAGTTTTTGCAATTAATTTGCAAAATTAGGACCAAGGGAAAATAATAATAATAATAAAAATATAAAACACACACTATTTTCTATATAGAAGAATTCTTCCATCTGTTTTTCATAGGTGCAGTTTCAGAAACAGTCAGAGGTAACTATATATCTTTTGCTTCTTGAAGTAGAAGTCTCAGATCTGAACATATACTGTCAGATGTATTATAGGATCATTAAGTAAACAGTAATATGGAAGATTACCTCTCAGTTCCATCTCAATGCCTATTACAAATTAGATGCTCCAATGAACAGAGTGTGATGGCAGAAATTCTGACCAGAGTCTCTCAAGGAAGTAGCAACTACACTCCTTAGCTTATTAAAAATAGAAAAAAAAAAAAGAGAATTATACTAATGAAAATGCGGGAGTGTTACTGGGAGGTGTAGAAAGAGGAATAGACAAGGAAAATGAAAAGGAAGAAATTAATGAAATAATTTAAGTGTTTAAAAAAACATAAATAGTCTTTCCCTAAAGAAGCAACAGTATTTGCAATAATTATCACATGGTCTGAGATCTCCCTTTTTCTATTTTCTGAAGTGGAGCATGTTTGCCTTACAGCTGCTTTAGGTGCATGATCTGAGTAGAATGATTTTTCAGGGGTCTGTGGGCTCAGCAGACATGTAAAATTCCCGTGTAAAGCCTTACTCCAAGATTCCTGTTGGAACAGATCCAGCAGAGGTCCATGAAAATTATCAGAGGGGTGAGGCACTTCTCCTGTGAAGACAGGCTGAGAGAGTTGGGGTTGTTCAGCCTGGAGAAAAGAAGGCTCCGGGGAGACCTTATTGTGATGCTTCAGTACTTAAAGGGGGTCTATGGGAAAGATGATGAGGACAAACTTTTTAGTAAAGCCTTTAGTAGGGTTTTAAAGTAAAAGACGTTAGATTCAGACTAGATATAAGGAAGAATTTTTTTATGCTGAGGGTGGTGAAACAGTGGCCCAGGTTTCCCAGAGAGGTGGTAGATGTCCCTTCCCTGGACACATTCAAGACCAGGTTGGACGGGTCTCTGAGCAATCTGATCTAGTAGAAGACGTTCCAGCTCATTGCAGTGCAGGGGAGACTAGATGACCTTTAAAGGTCCTCTTCAACCCAAACTATTCTACAATTCAGTGATTCTATGAAATGCTATTTGTGCCTCAATAAAATAAGAAAATATAAGTGAATAGAGGTATTTAAAATTGTAAGATTTCCTTCAACACTTCTAGAAAAAACAGCAGAAGAAGGCAAACAGCATGCAGAGAAGCTCTCATGCTTTCAGGTATAATAAGCCTGTGTGTGAAAACAAGAGGTTCCACAAAAGCATGGGACTGACCCAATGGAGAGCCAGTTACGTAATACAGAGCCCAGATGATCTGCCAAAAAAGGCTGATTTCAGGAAACAACTTTACTAAAAGTGGGTTTTATTCCTGTACTCTCAAGGAGAATTGTGAGAGACACTGCATTTCCTTGTCACTTACATTTCTTCACTGATTCTTTTCAGCACTGAGAACATGCCTGCCTTTGTGCATTTTCCTCATATTTTTCCCATTTCACTATTTTTATTTTTGCTGTTTCTTTTTGCTGTCTTTCTTTTTCATAATTAGTGGATTGAGGGTCCTGGGGATTTTGGCTTTAATAATTTTGGGTTTCCTTTTGGTTTGGTTTAGTTTATTTGTCCTTTACCCCTTGTCCTTTCTATCCTGTGAATCTCATCTTTTCTTCCTCCTTAACATCATTCCTTCCAAAAATTACAATTGGGCTCAGATTCATGGTTACTAACAGCATTTGCAGAAAGAAACTGAGTAGTTAAAATCCTTCATCCATCCTTTGCATATACGTACTGCCTAGAGACCTAGATAATTAGAGGATAGATAAATATTTTCAATATAATTAGTGATAATTAGGGTAAGCCCATTCGAATCAGGTGGGAGGAGGCAGTGAATGCCTCTAACAGATTTCCCCACCTGGCTAGATTTTTCTGGTTTCAGCTGTATATTTTCCAATTAGAGGAATGCAGAATATTTCTATTATTGTTGTTACTCCATCTAGAAAGTTTTTTTCACAGTCTCCAAATGCTGTTTACTTTTGTATCGAGAATTTCACAGATCTTTCCAAAAGTGTGGTCTCTGAGCGGTTTTCTCTGATAAAGTTATGATGAATTTCTAGGCAAGTCACTATCTTGTCAGTCAGAAACAGCATAACTTTCAGTGATTCACCAGGAGTATTTTTTTTTTATGAAAAGTACTCTCAGAAAATATTTATAATGTGTAAAATGGCTATCACTTTGGAATAGAACTTTTGCATCAATTTCAACTATTAGTTGTCAGGTCAGTAAATAAATTAATTAATTAATCCAGCAAGCATTTAGCTACAGTTCAGCCAAATATAAAGTACTCATAACCCTGCCACACACAGAGATACCTGTAACTGTTAATGGCAGTGCAGTCCATAGGGTTTGTTTCACAGAATCACAGAATATCAGGGATTGGAAGGGACCCTGAAAGATCATCTAGTCCAATCCCCCTGCTGGAGCAGGAACACCCAGAGCAGGTCACACAGGAACGCCTCCAGGCGGGTTTGGAATGTCTCCAGAGAAAGAGACTCCACAACCTCCCTGGGCAGCCTCTTCCAGTGTTCTGTTACCCTCACTGTGAAGTTTTTCCTCATATTTAAGTGGAACCTCCTCTGTTCCAGCTTGCACCCATTGCTCCTTGTCCTATCATTGGACATCACTGAGAAGAGCCTGACTCCATACTCCTGACTCACCCTTTCCATATTTATAACCATTAATGAGGTCACCCCTCAGTCTCCTCCAAGCTAAAGAGACCCAGCTCCCTCAGCCTTTCCTCCTATGGGAGATGCTCCACTCCCTTAATCATCTTTGTAGCCCTGCACTGGGCTTTCTCTAGCAGTTCCCTGTTTAAATTAGATCAAAACTATTGATAGCTTTTTTAGGCAACAGATACAGTCAATTACCGCACTTCCAATTTCCTTTGATTACAAAAGGATACAGGACAGGACTGACTGCTGTCTACAATACTAAAAGTATTTGTTGTTAACACAGGATTCACTTCTATTTAGGGAAATGCAAATGCCTGTTTTCCTTGACAAGAAAACAACATACATTTTAGTTTCCTTTGGCTGTATTTTCATGACTATTGCTTATCAGATTTTTTCTTTTTTCATTTGAGAACTCATTGATAAATAGAACAGCTGATCAGAAGAAAAAAACTACTTGGAACTACTACAGGAAAAATAACTTTAAGCTGATATTGCAGGAGAAAAGTCTTGATTTTCTTTGCTATCTGGAAAGATCCATTTTGCAAAGCTGGAATTGAAGAGCTTAGACCAAACACCTTAAATACCCGGAACTGGGTCAATATAAATAGAGGGAATGATGAAAACTATTTTACTTAGCAGCATAGCATGTTTCTTTCAGAAAAAAAAAAAAGTAAAAAAAAAAGTATGCCAAAATCCTACATCACTTAAAGGATTTTGCATTTATATCCTCATATGTATAGGATGAGGACATACCTGCTGTACACTGGATTAGCTCCCTGAATTCTAAGATTGTTAAATCAAACAGTCTTCCTCATGAATTTTTTCTTCGTTTCCATCCTGACCTAAACTAAAGTACATTTAGTTGTCTGTCAGAAAGGGGATGATGGAAATGAAGTCTAACATTCCCTTCAAAGTATCTTCTCCTTAGAAGAAAAGAGAATTGCTTGTTTTGTTATTAAGGAGTAATTTTGGTTTGCTACAAAGTGTTTTGCTGTGTGTGCCTGACATACCTGAAGTCTCCATAGTACTGAAAGTCAAAGTAATTCACTGTAAGCTTTTGCTAAGATTTATATAATTCCAAGAAGAATGTTGAGAATAGGGTTGGGTCATTACCCAGATGTTTATATTGACTTCTCAAGGACAAGTGCAATACATTTTGATTTGGTGGATTTACAACGGTAAATGACTATTTGCTGGTCTTTATCATGCACCCTTTAAAAGTGAGAATCGAAGACGAAGGGAAAACATATACATTTTTCATAGTCAAAATACTAGCTTTGAGTGGAGAAAGTGATTGCTGAAGAATAAGGTGATACACTACATGATGTATGAGTGTCTTAAACAACAAAAGACTCCTTAACAGGTTTGCCAGCCTTTGAATCAAGACCGGTGTTTTGCAAGTGGAGCAGGAGTATGCAATATATTTTTTAGCTTTCCTTTTTTCTCCTTTGTGAAGGCATTTAGAGGTGATGAAAGAAAGAAACATGATATCACTGGCTTGAGCAAGCCATTGTGTGGATAGTGAAGAAAAGTTTTTCATTTCATTTCTGTATAACTTTTTTTTCTCTTCTCCATCAAACTCAGGCATTTAGTTTTTTCTCTGTTCAAAGTGGGCAGCTTCAAAATAGTCAGTGTATTGTTATTTCTTTTGCAGAGTATTATAATCAAAAAGATTAAACTGATATCAGGTAAAACATGAGAGAAAACTAAACACCTTCTAGCAAAAGTGTCCCGTGCATATACATGTGAAGAAAAAGCCCATAGAAATGCCTGAGAAAGGGGATAACAGAGCATAAGAGAAGCAGATATTGGGTTGAGGGTATGATCAAAACCATTCATATCAGAACACTGTCTTGAAGTGATTCTGAAAATCCCACCACTGGCTTTTATTTCTTTTATATTTTTTTCCTGGAATCTAGGGGGATGCAATCCACTGAGCAGATATTTAACCACCAAATCTACTAACTGACCATTTGATTAAGGTCCAGATATAAGCCGGAGCACATCTTTTACCTCTTGGGTGCCCGTCTTTCAAAAAATTGTAGCCTGAATTCAGCCCTGCACTGCCAGCCTCAGGAGAAATGCCCAGGGCTACCTAGTGCATCAGACAGATGGATGCATGGCATGAAGTACCTTTCCAGGCCAGCTCAAAAGTGCGTCCCTGGAGCGGTGTATCAGGGACCGTGCTGCCACTTCTGCCTTGTGACTCCAGACTTGTCAAGGTGTCAACGACACCAGCAAAAATGAAAAACAGGCTTTTCTGACACTACAAAGACCAAAGCAAAACAGCCAGAGAATTGAAGCTTCTCAAACCATGAGGAGAAATGGGAAAACTCTCCACTTTTAGATACCAGGCTTTTGTGATGCAAGCCTCCTGTGGTCTAAGTGGTGTGTTTACACACATGCCAGACTTGAACTAAATTATAGCCAAAATTATATTTTGGTGCTGGGTAATTTTCCAAGCAATGGGATGAGGGGCAATGGGTACAAGCTGGAACATAGGAGGTTCTGCTCAAATATGAGGAAAATATTTTTCCTGGTGAGGGTGACGAAGCACTGCAACAGGCTGCCCAGGGAGGTCATGGAATCCCCTTTCCTGGAGGTTTTCAAGCCCCTCCTGGATGCAGCCCTGAGTGATGTGCTCTGGGCAATCCTGCTTTAGCAGGGGAGTTGGACTGAATGATCTCTAGAGGTCCCTTCCAACTCTGAAATTCTGTGATCTGTGATCTGTGAAATTTAGGATATATCATAAAGGAAATCTGCCAGGAAGTAACAACAGAAAAACATCGTGACCACATTTATGATCCTCCTTGTCAAACAGTCATAGTGTTTATTGGGACATACAGACAGTTTATTCCCATATGTTACCAATGCCACAGGTAGATTGTTCTTAATAATGCCGTTCCCACATGCCAGTTCCAGTACTGGGAAGGAGTACTGAGATTAGCCAGTAGCACCCTTTTAACGAAGTAGAGCTTCCATTAGGCAGTAGGCATATGTCCAACTCACCAGCACTTTGACTCATCACTCCATCCAAACCTTCCAGCCAATTAAGATGTGAAAGGCTAATCAGCTCTAACATGTGATCATTTAATGACAAGGAAAAAAAAATCTTTTTTTTTTTTTTACCTTTTTATTTTTTTTTTAATTCTTCAACAGCAGAATATGGACTTTCCAGCAGACTGAAAAACCTGACTTGCGAACATACTGGCCCGGCATGACATTTCCAAGAAAACACAGTCTTGTGGGTTGAGCTAGAATGATCCTGGCAGTCCGTGCATATAATTCAGCAGCAGTCGCCATCCAAGAGCAGGCAGGGCTGCTGTGTCCTGGGGTCTCGTGGTTGGCACGCTGCCACACTCGCTCCTACTCTTTTCCAAAGAGATGAAAGCATACACGGATGCCTCTACCACCCTCCCTATCTACATCCAATCCTCCCCACACCCCCCATACTTTTCTTATCATTTAATTACATTGAACGTGCTGGTATTTTATATGCACAGACTAACACATGCCATTTTATGGAGGCATTCATTAGCCTGTAATTGAAAGCCACCTAAAAACAGCCAAGAGAACACTATGTTGCGCCTCCATCTCAGCTACAGCGCAGCCAAACTGCATGTTTTACTAATCTGTGCTATTTTACGCTTTGCAAGCACATTTGGCAATGCCTTTCGAATGCTTTTCAGAACATGATTTCCTCCCTTGTAACCTTCACCTTTCCCCATTCTTTTGGTTTACGACCAGGCTGCTGGGCACCTCCCTGTTTTTTGACAAGCTGCAGTAATAGCAAAAAAAAAAATAAAATCCAAGTCTCTGACTTGAAAATGAAATGTCAGTCCACAAAGTTGCTGGCAGGGAGAACTGGTGACAGAAAACCCCAGGGTATGAGGGAAAGCAGCCTTGTACTCTGACAACTGCAGATTCCAGCTTATCAATTACATTGACCTCAACATCAAAGCACCTTCAGGTAGAGAGGCAACAGCAGCAATTCTGTAATCTTGCCCCATTTGATGTTATTGTAACATTTCGTATAAAAGATCAATTAGAAAATAAAAAAGCCCAACACATTAATTTCTTCATCCATTCAAAACAGTTCTGCATTCCTCCTTCCCTTGGCCTCTGAGGACAGATGACCCCCTTTCTTAACAAGACATTTTTAGCAGTTGATTGGAATGGTTGCACTAGATATAAATACCAGCCTTGAGAGATGAGAACACCTCCTGAAGGGTGCTGTAGAGCCTTAGCTGAGCTTACCAGAACTGGCGAGAGCCTTCCACTCCTTGCCCTGGATGCACCCACAGCACTTGAAAGCTGTACACCTTTGTAGAGGAAGACAGGCTCAGAAGAGACACGGATCACAACCAATTTATTAGAATACTAACTTGTTCATTAAGCTTTTACTATTAACAACATAGAGGGTTCATTTGACTATTTCCTCTCACAAACACATAGGTGTACAGCTGGCAGGCCAAACTCAGTCCCTTACCGAGAAGGGGAAGGTCATACTGACTTGCCAATGGCTCAGTGACTCAGTAGGTGGTGATAAGGTTTCTCAAAGGTTCTTTGTTTCAGATGTGCATCTAATCCTGTAGGAATGAATGTGGCCTGAGTTATACAACCTATTGTTGTTTCTAGTGTGTGCTGGTGGCCTGATAAATCTAGACATAAGTCCTTTTCCATCCACATCCATGGGTACCTGTGGGGCCAATTCACAGCAACTCACACAGAACAGGCCTTTGTGGCATGTCTAAGTTAACATATACTTTTGGGAACACAACGTGCAGTCCTCCCACTTAGATATGTAAATGTACATTATTTAAAAACTTCCAGACGTTTTCCAAATCTTCCTAACATATCTAATTTCAGACACTTAAAAACCCTAAAAAAAAAAAGAGGATAACCACCAATAAGATGCAAGAAGATCTGCAACATTAGGTCACTTCTATTTCCTCCTCAACAGTCTTTCTCAGTACTCAGTTCTCTATATAATAACCACCATACTTTGTTCTGGACAAAGTTTTAATAACGACAATGAACCTCAAGGACCACAAGACCTTAGATCCCCTTCCAGCACCCAAAGGGGCTATGGGAGAGATGGGGAAGGACTCTTGATCAGGGATTGGAGAGATAAAACCAGCGGTAACGGTTTTAAACTGAAAGAGAGGAGATTTAGACTAGATAGATAGGAAGAAATTCTTTGCTGTGAGGGTGGTGAGACACTGGAACAGGTTGCCCAAAGAAGCTGTGGCTGCCCCATCCCTGGGAGTGTTTAAGGCCAGGCTGGATGGAGCTTTGGGCAACCTGCTCTGGTGGGAGGCCCCCCTGCCCATGGCAGGGGGATTGAAACTCGATGATCTTTAAGATCGTTTCCTACTTTACCCATGTGATCCTATAATTCTATTGTGCTGAGTTCCTCAGAAGAGATGCCATCATTTACTTATCTAAAGTCCCACCAAATCTTATTATTAACAAAGACTAGATATTTTCACATGTCTTCTTTGCTAACTATATGCAAGGTGTTGGCAACACTATTCATATCAGAAAACAACCACACTGTGATAGAAGTCCTGTACATTGAGGCTTGCACAGAGGGTCTCTATATTGGTCACTTTATGTTCTGCTGAAGTTTGAGACTGTAGTTTTGAAAAGATGACGATGATTTCCACGTTCTGCGAGTCTTACTTGCGGGGATTGTGCGCGATGCAGTTTACTTCTTGACACTAGCTTCTTCATTTTCTGCTCAGTATTCTCACACGGTGCTGTACCTTTTCACAAGAACTGTCAAACAGCACAGCTGGAGTTAATAAACTGAGGAAGGATGCCCATTACCAGTTACAGACATCCCTGTTGTTTGATGCTTTCAGTATTTCATTATCTCTGCATCAGCACTGGTAGTCCTGCAACTGAAAAGCCATCAAAATAACACAGCTTGAAATGATAAATGAAAGTAACAGAACAACTGCAGCACAGAGCATGCAATTCTGTGGGCTTTTCTCGCTGAACAGAGATTTGTATCTGTGCTGTGGCAGTCTTATACTACTGCACAAAAGATTTATCCAGATGTGTTTGCTGGCTTGAAACCATGGGACTCATTTCACGTAGACAATTTTCTGTAAGTACTAGGAAACCTCAGAAATTACATCTGATTGTTCTCCCTCAGAAATAGATTTTTAAAAGGTACAAGATTTCACTTTTTCCCTTTCATTAAGGAAAGAGAGGAAAATATACAAAGGTCCAGGAAAAGTCCGTATCAGCCACAAATATTCCTACTGCAGAATGATCATCACTTAATTAGACCTAGTCAAATTAATTGGTATATCCATTCCTGAACTGAGGTTAGTTATGTGACTCAGGAAGGTACCAAATTCTCAATGAAGAGTTAACATAATGAATCAGAATTCTCTGACCCAGTTTAACAATTAGCTTGAGGTGACATGATGTGAAATTTAAATGTGCACTCCAGAGCAAGGAGTTCTTTCATCCTTTTCACAGAATTTCACAGAAATTGTTTCATCCTTAATAAACACTGCTAAATTTAAAACTGGAATGTATATTTCATTTCATTGTTATAAATATTATCTACTTAGTGCCAACAGAGTATTTCCAGCAACTAAAAGTGTGTTGCTCCCACCGTTTGTCAGATCTGCGATGTATTCGTACAGCTTCTGTATATAATTAAACATGTAAAGCAGAAGACTGAAATTGATAATTAGCCCTCAAAATTTTGAAGCAGTGCCTGGGAATTAAGCCACACAGTTCCCATTATAGTCCAGAGAAATCACACAGCTAAAATTCTTTCCCTGCTTGGGAGATCAGGAACCAGCTTCTAAATTGCTCTTACTCACGGGAGGGTAATTTGCACTTTCTGATTTCATATGGAACAATGTATTTTCATTCGGTACTTTGGGGTTTCAATTTGTAGACTTTTCTGAGAAATTGAAAGATATTTATTGTGCTGTCAGGTGCTCAACCTCGAAGCAATGACTCATCACAGTTCTTTAGTGATAAACAGAAAAACAATCAAAAATCACTTTAAAATTAATGCAATGTGAAAAACTGACAGGCAAAAATCCCAAACTAAAGATCCTACAGTTCTGATTTTTAAAAAATTGCCCTTTTATTAGCACAAGAAAACATGCTCTTCTGTGGTATTTTGTTAATGTGTGTGCTATCAAGTGCAGCTACTAAGATGGTTTTCTAGTTTTAGACTCGTGCACAAAAAGTAGGGAATTTCAGGAATTCTTAGAGCTTTGTGAAGACTCAGCTTGCTTTGACACTTTTGAGCCGTCTGATATGTTTCCACTGCAGGGAATGTAATTATAATTTCAATGATGGGGGAGAGAGGGGGAGTGGGGGGAGGAGAGAAAAAGAACCTTTTTCCTCCTCGCAATTTTGCATTTGGGTACATTCAGTATGAATTTGGGATCTGGCTAAAAATTGACTCCTTTCTCTGTTTTCTAATTTTCTTTTCCTAAAAGGTCTTTGCCCATATCATATATATATCTATAAAATATACATGGCATATAATAACTCCAGAAATATGAATAAGCCTAAACGTACAGATCTTTCTGTGCTTCTACCTGAACTTAGCTTCCTTTTAAAAAAAAAAAAAATGTAGTGGAAAAGAAGACTTAGTAGTTAAATATTGGCTAGTTTGATGCTGAAATACTATTCAGAAACTTTAAGAACACTTGGGATGACTGTCAGTTAGAATAAACCCCTTGCCTCCATGGTCAAATTAGTAATATTGTTCTGTACACTTTTATTCATATTTTCTTTTTCTGCTCAGATATTAAGTATATATTTGAAAATCTTGGTTTTCAGTAAAGGTTTTATCCATATTTCAGTGCTAGCAGTTGTGTGTTTCTTATAAGGGGAAAGAAAGAAAGAAAATTAGAAA
>VZTM01012182.1:777-21084 GCA_013400555.1 Jacana jacana | reverse complement strand
CTTTTACTACATAATATCATATTTCTCTACTGAGGTCAGGGTTTTTTATTTTTTAAAGAAAAATACTACTCTAAATACCCCAGGTTAGAAAAACAAAAATAAAGAGCTAGAGAAAGAGATTAAAATAAAGTTTTAGCAGTAAAGGAAAATTTTAGTATTTTGATAAATATTATGAAAGGGAGAGATAATAAAACAAATGGGTTTAATTTAATTTTACTCTTTTTATTTTTTGCCTGGATTTACTTCTTAGGACATTTTTGTACATAGAGAATAATTTGTCATAGGTTGTTTTATGAAAATGTATCTGTAACGGCAGAATATAATAAATAGTCTTAAGACAGTTGAAGTGAGTTTTACCATCCAGAACCAATGAGACTGAAGCTGCCTAGTGGTCCCAAACTTGCTGCTGGTATTTCAAGTAGCACAATCAGGATTGTTTGGTAGTCCTAACAAGTCAGGCACTTGGCTTATAAAGGCATAAGATAAAAGTCATGCTACATAAAAAGATTGCGGTCTGAAAGGCAGGGATGAGGTATTTCCTGTGATTTTCAATGGGACTCTACACAGAACCTCACAGCTGGGTCTAAGTTTTACCTGTTGCCTTCTGGATCACCAAATACAGCATGTGAGTACAACATTCGACACGAAAATAAGAGTGACACAAAATCAGACTTGGCATCCAGTCTAGGCTTGATCCTTTTCATCTGCTAATGGGTATCATTTGCCAGAAGCTGGACCAAATTTTATTTTTAAATCTGGGCATGAGCTCAACAATGGCAATTGTTTATGCAAAATGCCAGGGCAGAAATTGCTCCTCGGTGCCTTAAATCACTGTTTGCTTTCAGAATGATATAATTCTTTGTTCACAGATTACATGACAATAAATTTATAACTTCAGTGCCATTATTTCATCCAAATAGAAGAGTTTTGGAGGCAACAGAGGATAAAATATAGGCCTATGATGTCTGTGGTTATTTTAGACCTACTGGGTTTCAGACTCAGGTGGATTTCTTCTGAGGTTGCGGCACTGCCTAAGAATAAGAGGGTGGATGGTTTTGACTGTCTTTTTAGATACAGCAAAATGGAAATTAATTTACACTCCCTGTCTTATTCAATGGTTTCCTCTTTTTCCAATAATTTTTCAGGGACAATGTATGGGACTAACCAGACTGAGGAGAGAAACAGCTCCTAAACCACATATTGGCCAATTGTAAATAAGATACTTATCAAGATAAATTAATTTAACCTCCTACCCCTCATCCCAATTAGGAACTGTGATTTATTTATTTTTCACAGAAATAATTTTGCAACTTTGGTGGAGTTAAGTGCTACAAAGAGGTACAGGAATGTGACAGGAGAAAGACACTTGGGTTTTGTGTTATCTGTAATACCTACACAATTTATGATTCTCATCACCTCAGTACTTCAGTACCTACAAGCAATGCCATTAAAGGTATTAGAACAAAGATATATAATACTATAACCTTGATTTTCCAGTTAATAATACTAGTTGGGTAACCAGTACTAGGTTTCCAGTACTAGTTGGGTAACCATTAGGAATACCTTTATCGTGCATTTTTGCAGAGTGTAACAACTCGAGATTTCTTTTTATTGCAAAGTTTTTCTTCACTGAAGGAGTGAAACCTTCCTCTGTGGAAGAACCTTGCAAAGGTGTGGAGTAGGTGGCTGTGGAGCTCATCTTTCTCATAGCATTTCTGGGGACTTGCCTTAGAGAGCCAAACTGGTATCACCAAGAAGACACCCAAGTCTACTGATCACACCTGTAGGAGAAAAACAACACCCACATAATTAAAGAGTGGAAAAAAGGTGAATGTCTTATCTATCTACTGGAAACAGGATCCAGGGAACTGCAGGGCGATCAGCAACTCAGTCCCTGGGAAGATTATGAACCAAATCCTCCCTGAAGCTATTTGCAGGAGGTGACTAGGAACAGCCACCATGGATATACCATGCCTCGCCAAACTGGTGGCATGAGTGGCATGTGGAAATCAGTGACATAAGAAGAAAATAAAATCACCATGAGGGTGTGTGGATTGAAACATGTTTTCCAGAGAGGGGGTAGAGTCTCATCTCTGGAGACAAAATTCAAGTGGACACAACCATGAACCACAGGTTGACCAGACAAAATAGTGACATGGATGACCAGACAGGATGACCAGACAAAATAGAATAATAAGTAAAAATTATGAACCAGTTGCATTATATTTTCTTTTGACTTGCAATAGTCCTGGAATGCAGTCATTGACCTGCTGATATGTGTCTTGGATGTATGGTCAGCAAGTTAGAATAGGTAGAAAAAAATATGTTGGTCTTGGATCCAAGCCTGATTTTGTATATTTTTATTTGATCAATCCTTAACTAAAAGTTGGAGGAATGAGTAAAGCAACCTTCCCACCCATTTTCAGGCAGAATGTCCTACTCCGTGGTTTATTTTTTTGTACTTCAAACTGTAGAGACAATGAGGTTTTTAAATTACTTGTTTTACACTATGGATAAATTTCCCTGTATCTTTTCTTAGAGCTAATCAGGCATAGACAGTTGTTTTAAGAACTGCAGTATTAAAATATAAATATAAATCACAAGAAACTGCTAACACTTCAAAAATCTTTGTATGAGACAGGCAAATTATGAAAATGACCCCTGTGAATATGATTATTTTATTGCTTTTTCAATTTTCTTTTACTTTTTTTTTTTTTGCATATTTAGACACTAATGAGCACTTATCAAACAGCAAGACAAACTTTTCTGAGAAATTATAAATTTGTCTAAACCCATCATTTCACCGTTAATGTTTTTAAAATCCTTGATTACTTCAACCCAAATATTCCAAATTCTTTCAGCTGAAAAAAAAAAAAAAAGCAGAGATTATTTTATTTGTCTTTAGTCAATGTTGTGTCATACTTTTACTCTCATTTCTTTTCTCTCCATGACAAGTTTGTTTAAAACCACATTTAAAGGCTCCCAAGGGCTTTATAGCTNAGGGCTAAATTTAATGTTGAGCTTAAGTCACTTCGGGACTTTTAGGCTGTTCCAAAAGTGTCCTGGAATGTAGGTGTCTCACCTCCAAGTTCAATGCTTATTCACTAAGCAGAAGAATTCTCAGCCTTGTGCTCACTCAATAGCAACTGAAAGATTTCATCTGAAACAACAGCTGTAATAGAGGATATTCCAGTTTAATGAATAAGATGCTATCTTGGCAGCTGGAAACCACAGGCTTAAATTCCTTCAGGTACAGGTGGAACTGGGGTGTTCAGTCACTTCGTACAGCATAAGAGCCTAACACAATCTTGAATCCAGCCTTTCAAGTCTTCTTCTTTACAATAGACTTAATATTTAATTCCAGTAGAATTCATTTATCCAAACTGAATTTTCTAATTCTTAAAATCTCTACCTATAGTAAAACTTCAATGTCAGAGATGGTTTAATCCTCTGGGATCTGATGTAACTAAAATAACTTCTCTGCTAAACATAGCAACTCTTAAAAAGAGCCTTGGAAAACAGATGTGCTAATAGTCTTGAATGGAAAACTCTATATACTCACCACCATCCATTCTTTAGCTTAGGATGGAAAATAAATGACACCAGTCTTTAGAAGTTGCTATTTAAAGATTCATTGTGCTTCTGGCAAATGTCAACAGTCAAGATGGGAGAGAGGAGAACTGTAGGTGATCATAAAGGGAAAATTTGTCTGGCAGATTGTGTTTAGAATTTCCCCAGTGAAGGGAGGTAGGGAAGGTGAGATTTCATCTACTTTCTAGAAAATCAGTCTTTAAATTCGAAAAGTCTTCAAGATATGGCAAGACTATTCACAATATGGCTGTGCTTCTGACATTTCTGGACTGTAGCAAATACTTTTTGTTCTACAAAAACCTACAACTACAGATTAAATCAACGTACACAGTTGGTAGTGACACTTTTTTAACAGCAGCGAAATAAAATGACTGGTTTTATGTCAAAAATATCTTTTTAATTGTCCAGTCTGGGCAATGACCCAAGGTAAAACCAAGCAGGCTAAATGGCCCATTGCCATATCTCTCAAGAAACAATTATAATATTGTTCTCCATTCATTGTGTTGGCTGGGTTCCCATTTCTTAATCTGTCTGTAAGGGCCGATATTATTATTTCTTTGTATTTGCTTTTTAAATTGTAGCTTCTAGAGTTTCTCTTTTCATCTATCTCAACCTCTTTTTCACACTTTTTCTGCTTTGCTACTGAATTTTCTCATCCATTCAATTTCCCTGTTCCTTTGTACTGGTAGTGGTTGCTAATGATAGTTGTGTGGTTAGCTTAAATCTGTCGAGTTTCCATTTACTTCTTGTCTAATTTCCCCGGAATGGGAGCATGCCATCAAATAATGGAAAAAAAAAAGCCAATTCTACCTTTGTAGAAGGAAAGTGTGAAAAAGGACCCTATTCTTCAGGCAAAAATGAAGACATCAAAGGAATCCTTACCATAGGTGTCATACATTGGTGATGTGTCATGAATAAGTTCAAGAGAAGGATCCGAGGCATTACATACTTAGCACTGAAAATGGTACTGACACACTAGAGAACACTGACACACTACGCTTTCAACCATCTGGATCACACAGAATACCCACAGCTGTTGCTTACCTGTGGCCTGCATGGACACTTGACTGGAAAAGAAGAGTCTAGTTCTCCGCAGAAAGTACTCTAGTTCTTGTGCATTCTTGGCATTGATGAAAGTAAGGGTAGAGAAATAAGTTTTTTACCCGAGCTGGTCTCAGTGGACCTGAGACCACTGGCCACTGGCCTTGGTGATGTGTTTTGTTGCTTTCATTCATAATGCACGTTAAAACTATCATTGTACTTTCAAACCATTTTGATCTGAGAGGAATTTCAAAAGTATGCACAATTATATTGGCTGTAATGTGAACCAGGACACTATCACATCAGTTATAGCAGTGGGCATACCGTGCCCCCTCTGAAATTGCTTTAATAGTGAACCTAATGCACCTCTGTCCCTCACCCAGGGTCCCACTGACTGTTTCTTGTGAACTGAAAAGCGAAAGTGTTGGCAATAAGAAATTAAGAACAATAAACAGGTATGAGAAGGGAAGATGGCTCCATCTTGAGTAGTGAGAGCAAGTAAAGACAGCTTAATTTCAGAAATGTACAGGAGCCCCATCGTCTGCCTCCCCGGTTTGAACTCAGAGTAGAGCTCTGTGGGGAGGAATTATGGAAAAAAGGTCTCTGGGCAGCTAAGAATGAAATATGCTTTTAAGCATAATGTAGACTGAATTTTATTGGTTTTGTATCTCTGTGACCCTATCTCATACTTTCCACTTGAGATGTTTGCTTCTTGTTTTTCCACAGGAAACCAACATATTTTTCTCCATTAAGTTGTCTGATATTAAAAATGAATGCAGAAGTAGCTGTCAATCCAGGGTACACACTTATCTAGTAGTAGTGAGCCTAATTAAAATGATGAATTAAAGCATCCACAAGCGAGACCCGTAACATGAGACCCATTTGGAAGGGCAGGAAGCTGGGTTTGCCTTTAAACTGGAGAAATAGTGAGAAAGCTGGGTTTGCCAGCCAACTTCTAAGAAGTCCCTCTTGGACTGAAGTAGCCAGTACTGATCTGACAGGAGAAGACAGCTGAGACACAGGTCTCAGCCCTGGGTCACGCCCAGGCTGTCACCTGTGCTCAGAGCTTGGCATCACACTTTTGGGAATAACCGAGCTCTGTGTCACAATGCCCAACTTCTTTTAGGACTTGGCACTCTCATCCTGAAAAAAATTAAAGTACGTAAAGCATCCTTTTGGCAGGGAAGTGCAGAAAATGCAAAGGAAATGAATCTCAACTATTGCTGTCAGAGAGACGGGAGGAACTGTGTCTGTCCCCTCAGCGTGAAGGTTGACACTGAAGAAGCACATTAGCAGGATCAGTGTGCCACTAAACACACCATCAAAGGGAGGCTGAAGGCCCTTTTGCTCCCTGCTGCAGTCTCAGCCGTCCTTTTGAGGCACAGGGATAATGCAAGCACAGGTCTGCTTGGACACACGGATCTCTCTCCTGTGTGTACTGATCAAAGAGAGAACCCCAGCACCCACAACCACAGTAAAACAGTCGCTTTTGACTATAGCCCTTTGTTGGCAGGAAGTGATCAGAACGATTGCCTTTCAACAGTACCAGAGTTAGAATTTATTATTATTTTTAATGGAAAGTAATTGTCCTTGCAGGGTAAAATTTAAAGATAACAAGCTGGACTGGAACCATGCACGGCTTTATTAACATAGTGAGTTGAATTCCTCTCCCCCCCTCCAAACACAAACCCATGCTGGGCCTATGAAATGAAAGCTGTCTTTAATGAAACAAGGAAATGACTGAATGTTCAGTCTGCCTAACAGATCCATGTCTGGTAACTGAAGGCATTTTTACTGAGAGAAATGGTCTGTGAAGGTTTATTACAAAAACACTAATTAAGAGATAAAGGACAACAATCTGACCCCAAAACTAGTGTTGTTTAAGATGCGTCCCCTGTTAACCTTTTATCCTCACCTATATATTTCTCTGAAACTACTGGAGTCAAGTCATTTAAAGAACTTCCTCACAGCGTGCTGGCCTTTTCAGCAAAGGTAATATCTTATTGGGATTACTCTCCACAAATAGAAGTTAAGTATATATTTCTATATGATTTAGGAGAGTACCTCTAATTACTGGGACAATATATACTTCTATCAGCATCTCAGACATGATTGTAATCTATTTCATTTGTTCACATAAGGCATTTGCCCTCCATTTTCTTCCCATTCCTTCTTCCCTCAGGGCTGTCTCGAAAAATTAGGTTCAGTATGTGCAACTATACAAAACTGCTTTTGTAGTTTTCTTAGAAGAAGAAGGGTGTATCCCTGGTCATGCCTGCAATGACAATATTGGATCCCTTTAGTGCAGTGACCTATCCAACCTGTTAAATCATTGTAATTTTTTCATGGTTGGCTTGGTCTGGTTCCTCCTCTTTAATAACTTATTTTGTGATGGTCCCTATCTTTTTTAACCAGATTTTTTCACAGCCTTCCTACTTTTGATAAACTTCTCTCATTTCTTGTTTTTTATCTCTTGGCCATCTGCTCATCAGTTTTCACTTTGTTTCCCTAGAAATAGGAGTACAAATGACTACGCTTGCTCTGATCAAATGTTTAGTTAGCTTACTATCCTGCATTCGGTAGTCATCAGGAGCAAATATTAAAGAAAGCAGGTAAGGAATAGTTCTTCCCTCTTAACAGCTTCCCGGATTGTAGCAGTTAGCAATTTAAGGACTTCCTGTGCACTAAGTTGCATCCAGGCCACTGACTTTGTTAGCCTGCTCACAGCCTCTCCTCCACCTATTCCTTTTGTAGTTTATATCTATTTTTAGTCTGCATAACATCCTGTGGTACTACTAGCACAATGCATAGAAAGAAGATCTTTCTTTTATTTTGATTGTAATCATTCTACTTGGTAATTTCATTGTATGAATTCATAGTTGGAAAGCAAGAAATATCACAACTTCATTCATGATCTTAGCAATCATGATTTTCTTGACCTGTACTGTACTGTCTTTTAGATGTTCTTTTTCCCCCATAAGGACTTTTGCTCTTTTTGCTTATTCTTTTATATTTCTTTGTGGATGAAGGTTGCTCAATACCTCCAGTCTTTCTTGTTTCCAATGTTTATTCTTTTCACACTTACCTATATCCTTTTTGAGATAAGGAACCCAGAATTCAAGAACACCATTCAAGAACAGACAATTTTTTTTCTGTTTGCTTGCTTGTATGTTTTCCTTTATTACTTTTTTTTAGGTATCTGAAATTTCCATATTGTATTTTTTAGCACTGAAATTTTCCTCAAATGGTACACAATGCTCCCTAAAATCTTCTAATGAACATCTTCATGTATGTCAATAAGTATAATACTTTTGTCTACAAGGTATATTGCTTTGCATTCCTGAATACTGATTTCAGCTGATCAATGGTCAGTCCCAAGTTTAACTACCCTGAAAAATTTTGTATCAAATCTGTTGTCTTGCTAATTAAAACTAAATAAACACATTGGTAAATAATTTATTTTGTATTTGAGTTTTATTTGACTTTTTGGGTAAATAACATCTGGTGCTAATGGTCTTTCTGTCCATTTTTTTCCAAAACCCTAGAATTGAGGGGGCTAAGGAGAAGAATTGGATCAGATGACTACAAAGGTCCTATCCAATCTCAACCATTCTCTGCTTCTGTGATTCTATGAGCGCTGATTTTGGACACTTCTTCTCTCGATGGCCAGACTCTGGTATCAGAGCCCCCAAGACCCTCACATCAACTCAGATATAAAGAGTCCATGTAGCTTTTTTGCCTGTTTGTCTTTTAGTTATCATTTTCAACTCAATTATCTATTGGCCCCACTGGCTCTCAGCAAGCTTCCTACTTCTGAAGGTCACTGTTGTGTTTTTTTTTCAAAATGTTTTCATTAATATTTTTTATGCCTTTAGTAAGTTTTTCAGAAGAATATTTTTTGGCTGGCCTTATTATGATTTACATTTAACTTGCTGACCTTTATTTTTTTCCATTTTCTTCATTTGAATGTTACTTCTGATTTTCTAGAATGCCTTTCATTATTTTGGTAGCTTGACAGTGTGTATATTTACAGTGAGCTTCATAATTCAATTACTTTTAAATGTTGTTTTTTATAATTTTATTTTTATATTTATTTTATTATTATTTCTTTTCAAGTGAATGTCTTTAATATCAAAGTTACATAGCAGAATACAGGCTTTTTTTTTCCTTCAATCACTAAGACTGTTTCATTCAAGTATATTATGGTCACTCTTACGGAATGAATCTTCAAGAATAATATTTTTACATTATCAGTTCTTTTCCCTTATCTCAAAGAATTGTCATGAATGCCATTTTTACTCCAACTGACTTTACAGACAGTGATAGCCTTACATGCTGAGGAATCGCTTCTGTATCATATAGCTAGATTATATACTAGGTGCCCTTATATACTAGCATGTACTTTTTCTGAAAACTCTACCCAGATGATATTAAGAAACAATTTTTTTTTAATTAAGACAACATGCAAATTCTTTGAAAATCTGATTCCTGGTGCTTCCTAGCAGCAGGCAAATGAGAGTCCTCCCCCTGCACCCTCTGATCTTATTATTTTTGGATACTTTTTTTGTTGTTTATAGGAAAAAAAATACTTACACTAACATAACTTGCTAAGTAAAATGTCCTTTTGGCAAGTATCCCAGAACAGCAACTATAAACACATGTTTAGGTTTTAAGCAGTGTTATACACTAGATAATTTATCATTTCCCTGCTATAGCCGTTTCATTTCAAGTCATTAGTCAGACCTGTACAAATAAATCACAACTAACAAAATTTTAACAATCCATATAAAGGAAATGGGATTCTTGTCTTTTCTGTATTTGCAGAGAAAACTTGTAAGGAAAATTTAATAGAGGTGTAAAATGCTTACTTTGCTTTCTACCTTATTAAATTATATTCCTGGATATTTTGTTTCACTGGGGGATTCGTCCTTTTGATAGCACCAGTCTTACTTCTCTGTTTTCAAGAATACATTCCTTTATGTTTTGTTTGGCTGAGGAACCTCTCCTTTGCCCCTCTAGTCTGTAGATTAGTCATCATATTTCCCCATTTACTTCAAGGGCAGAGTATGTTTTTCAGGGGTGCATATCACATAATTCTAGCAGGTGGGCTAATGGTAAGACTACTGCTGACTGACATTTCTTCACCAGAAATCAGTAAAGATTTGGAGCATAATTGAGAGTTTAAAATAAAATAAAAAATAAAACAAATGAACCCTCCAAACCTACTTCAGCCATGATCCTCAGCAATAGGATATTTTTTTTTATTCTTTCTTGCTAACAATTTTTAAAAACAAATTGGTTTACAAACAATTTCTGATTACACGACTTTAAACCTTCCTTTACTCCTCAGGAACACCTTTTCTTGTTCTAGAAAGCAGATGGTAAAAAGTAAAACTGTTCAACTTAAGAAATACTTAGTTTTAACCTTTCTAGTAAGTTTGTCAAATAGCTTAGGGAAGTGTTTCCATCCATGCATTTCAAATGAGACCAGGGTGGGCCAAGGAAAAGCCTATCCACCTAAACCCATTAAGATTGCCATGAATGCGGGGGGCAGAAGGGAGGACAGGGGGATTGCCTTTCATGGGCCTTCTGTTTGATTGTGATTATATTTAAATTTGTGAGCTTATTATATTTACAGCTGTGACTTCGTTGCTATGACAGCAGCAGCAGTGCCATCCCTTTTACAGGAAAAGAACAACTATTTACATATTCCTATGTACAGCTTGAGTTTCAGCCCTTTCATACACTCTTTTCAATTATGACTTATGCATGCATATATTTTGCCTGGCCCCTCATCCGCTCTTTTTCTGGGAAAACTTAAAGATAAGCTTAGATGTAAGTAGGTGGGCAAGGAGGGGTGGTTGTTTAAATCCTTCTGTGGAGCAGTTTCTCCATTTTGCTAATACCTTCACCCTTTCTCCTCTGGAACCTAAACCCTGCTGTTTGCCCTGTTTTCAGCCACAAATGCTCCTGGCTGCATCACCACAAATACCACAGCTCAAGAGCAAGCCAGCCACTCTCTTGTTTCTTGGAAAGAGGGGGCCCGTCCGCCTGTCTGTCTGTCTGTCAAGTGTGTGAACTCCTGCTGCTCCCCAGAGTGCCAGCAGAAAGCAAATCTCATTGCGCCTGCCATTTCCTAGCCAACACTAGCACAATGGAGAGCATGTAAACAGTTGGCTGGGCTGATTGTTACAATGATTGAAGCAAATCAAGGGCAGCTTTGCCACGAACAATGAAATCTGCACTCTGTATGCAAATTTCTCCCTGCTTTCACTTCTGTTTCTCATCTGTGCCAGCATGGTCTTAGCAAACCTCCTTATGAACTACAAAACAAGTTGCGAAACCTTGCAGATCACTGGTCTTTTATTATAAGCTTTCAGTTTCACTTACTTTGCACAAAACATGCCTGAAAGCAGAATCCAGGCTGCACAGCTGGACTCTTTCAAGCAGCTGTTGTCTTCTCCACCTCATTTTTTTTTTTTTAATACTGGCCTTTGTCTTCTTATTTGCAGTGTTATTAAATAAAGTGATAGAAAAATGAGACAAAGAAAGGGTGACTGCATTTTGTGAATCCCCTCGTTCTCCATCTTTCCTATTAATCACAGCGGGAGTGCTGTCAGATTCACCAAACTCATTATGGTTCAGAAACACTTTATATCATTTAGGAAACAGCATTATTTTTATCTTTCGTGCAGAAGTAACCTTGCGTGTCAGTACTGAGGTCCCAGCACCTGCCTCACCCCTTGCTATGTGTGAATGGCCACATGCCAGCTGCTGAATTTAAGCATGTGCTCTCCTCAACGATGTGAAGCTTCAGAGGTTCAAGGGGCCAATACCCTGTCTTTCAGTGTTACAATCCATGCAAGCCGTTTTGGTCTGCGTTGTGGGAAACACATTTGTCCTTTCTGGGCCCTGGTGCTGGAATAGGCTTATACTGTTAATTCAGTTATAAATATTTCTGATTTGTCAGAATATGTTAGCCTATTGCTCTGCATGGCTGGAATTGCTGTGATTTGTTCTGACTGTTAGTACTTGTTATTCATGGTCATTCAATGGCCACTCTCTGTTATTAGTTTGAGTAGTAAGGGAATGTTGTAATTTTGTTTCTGGAGGTTTCACCTCCTGTTGGAAAGTTCTTTTGAAACTTTTTGTACAAATGAACTACAACTCAGGGTTGTCCTCAAGGGGCAGCGTACCTGGTAACGTGTATGGTTACTAGCATCCTGCATTTGCTGCATCATTTGTATTGTGCTAATAAGCCCCACTTCAAGATAAGCTGTATTGCATATTCCAAAACATGGCATGAATCCAACACAGCATCTATAAATGCTGAAGAAGGGGGAGGGAGAGGGATTAATCACAGAATAGTCATTGCTTTGTTATTTTGCTTGCTGACTGAAGAATTGCTCAGCTTCACGCTACTTGGTTTCATTCCCACATCAAGGTCCCATCCAGAGAATCTATTTTTTTCCCAAATTTTCTGGAGATGGATTGATAGGTAGGACTGAAGAGCTAAATCGGATATCTCCAAATTAAGGTTCTCTTAAGATTTAAAGAGAGGTCTTTGGATTGGTCTGCAAGGCACAGAAACGTGGTCTATCAAGAACATTATTTCTTCAATTTTGGGGCTTGTATGAATGCAGTAGAAGCATAGCCAACACTGGAATATAAGCAGGTCAGGGAATTGAACTGAAGGGAAAAGCAGCAGACGGTAGACAGAAAACCCCACCTAGTAGTGATTCTGGAAAGGTACCAGAAGAAAAGGAACATCTAAATTGCAACTGATGAGCCTGAATAAAATATTGGTAAAGAGTTTGGTCACAAGCCCACATTGTGTTAGTTGTTGCTGTGATCTATGGCTCTGGAAAGGTTAGTCAGACTAAGCTGAAAGCAATCCTATACTGAGGCTAGAGATTTCTGGGGCTGCACAGAACTTGGATGGAGAGAATAGTTATGGAAGTGTTTGTATTAAGACAGTGTGCTTTTTCAATTTATTTATCATGTTTTAGCACACAAAAAAGCAAAGCAAAGCCATCTAAAATGTTTCTTGTTTGATTGTATGTTGTTTTTTAGCTCCCTACCAGAAGATCCCTCTTCACAGGGCGATAAAGTGTCATATATATACAGCCAGCACCAGGGTACCTATACCCTCAGTATGTCAGCTTTGGCTGCTTTTTCTAAAAGTAGTTTTCCATTGATGTTAGTCTAAAACTTTGAACAGCTTCAGTTGTGTAGTAATGTAAACCACCTTTCACCATCAGAGAAAGGTTTGGTGAAGGGGTTGTGCACATCTGGCTTGAGCATAAACATTAGCTCAGTGACAAGCAATATCCTCACTAAGATTTCTGTATAAGCAGAATCTTCAAACAGCAATGAGGCCTATCTTGAAGAGCCTCTGAGATAATCCTCTTTAAAGATACTTTGCTTGATATTAAATGTCCCATTTTTTCAAAATTTATTGATATAATAAATCTTTTAGTCACTCCATGTTTATATCATTGATGTATTAAGAAATGAGGGAACAATTAGCCTGCAAACCTTGGTTTCACAAAAAACTCTACTTAGCACAGAGTTTCAGACTTTATTTAATATTTAAAAAAGCAAATAAAAGAAGGAAGTAAATCAAATGTTTTAGTTAGACCCTTCCTGATGACATTCTGCTTTACTTTCCCTTCATTCTTTTTTGCTTTAGTCCAGACATTTGATCTTTATAAAATATACTTTCCAACGAAAGAAAATATTGTACATTCTTACCCACAAAGCATCCAGACTGTTCATTACTTAATCAGTAATGAAAGCAAAGTCTTATACGTTGGATTGTTTAAAGAATCTGTATTTAACTTATGGTCAAGTATTGTTCTCCCAAGACATTTTTTAAAAGACCAGGGAAGGGACTTGTGCTGTGTGTTTTTTATACCCAAATAACAATTTAATTGTGAATAGAGATTGCTTTCACAGGAATTATGATTAACATGACACAATATGTACTGGAAAAAAACAAATGAAGTCTGCATATTAATTCTTTACAGGGGTAATGTTTTCAACATAAATCAATCTGTTAACTGGTGTCCCTTGACTGTAGTTTGTGGCAATCCTGACAGAAGTGCAAAGCTTTACAGGAGAGAGGGTGTGCAGAGCATGTAAATAGGTAAATGGCTATTACCTGGAGGAAACAGTTTGGCAACAACTGAAGCTTAGATTTTTCTATCAAGTCAGCACTTTAGCAAGGCAATTTGAGTTTGTGACCTCCTGTCACATACCTGAGCTAGAGCCAACACCAATTGGCTGCAGAAATGTAGAGATCATTTCTCTCATAATCCATCCCACTATATTTCTTGGGATGGAATTTTGACATATGTCAGGCATAATTTCCTTTTTTGAGAGAGGCAGAATTTCATTTGATTTCCCTCTTGCCTCCCATTTTTTTTAGAAATAGAAGTTTATACAATTTAGACAAATGTTACAGAGTTATGACTACAACAGCCTATCATTTTTTTTGTTTTTTTAAATCTGGTTCTTCAAGAGCAAATATACTTTGCTGCAAATTGTTCCTTGCTTTTTACTAAGGAGGTTTTGTGTTCAGCATTATCATTGTAAGTGAGATTGATTGATGCCTGCCCTTAATCAGCTCCTTGTATTCAAAGGTGCATGTCAGGACTGAAGAAAAAAATCACTTCTCAATAGAGTTATATATTAGATTTGGCAGTATTTTGAGTATTACTTGGTCTGTTTACCAACATGCAGGGCAGTAAAAAAAGATATCTGGACTGCCCATTTAAAGTTAAATGGATTAAACATTAGATAAGTATAATTATAACCATTTAATTCAGTTAAAATATTACTGATATCTGAATATTTTGATACTAAACAGAGAAAACAACCATTAAATTGCAGCTGACCACATCAATTACTTTAAAAACCAACTAAATAGAAACATTTATTTATTTATTTCGTAAGTGCATTATTTATTAAGTGCACTTATTTATCCCAGTCTTTTGAGGTCTGTTAGCTGAACACAACAGGTTTCCTGAACACATTTCACAGGCTTATTTGCATTCAGAAACAAAGTTCTTGCTGTGGATGGTATTAGTTTTTAGGAGGGAATGGTAAAAATTGTGGTGATAAAAGATTTACAAGAGCTTCATCAGATTAGACTTCTGTGATGTTTATAGATATACTAATAGTGGAACTGACTGAATATTTAGGAATGAAAATTATTGCTTGCAAAACAACTTTTATAAGATTTCCTGTATGAAGGAAAGATTCTCAGCTGATGTACATCCAGTATATGATGAGGATCTAGACAGTAAAAAGTTCATAAATATTCATCTTGCTAGGTGTGCAACTCAGTTTTGACTGGGTGATAAATCACAGGGTTTCCTTTCCTTCATGAAAAGATTGTATAAGAACTTGAAGAACATGTGTTTCTGAGTGTGAAAGTGCCTGTTAAAGTGAGTTTTAACAAAAAATGCTGGATACAGCTTTATAACTTTTTTTTTTTTTTTTCCACAGCTCTTCAAGCCAGTAAAATTAGGGACATTTAAAGATAACCAAAAATAACCAAAATATCATTAGAGCAGAGAATAGAAATAATTTCAAATTTGCGCAAAATTTTGTCGGAAAAAAAATTTAATTCTGATGAACATCTATGTTTGTACAATTCTACAGGTATAATCTTTGAAGTTTCAATATTTTGTAGATTCATTAACCAGCTTTTTTTAGTAACTTTTAGACTTTGACATTTTAACTAATCTTAAATAAATTAACAGAAAACTGGGAGCAATCACTGCAATATTCTGGTTGGACCTCCATGACACTGACCAGAATGCTATATTGCTGTTAGGAAAAAAAGTATATGTTTAAAACAGAGAACTCCACCATGGTTTAAGAGTCATCAATAAGAAAGAGACTTCATCTCAACTTTTGCCAACTTTGCAAAATTGGTTTATTTGTTCATTAAGTTGGCTTTTGAAAATGACATATTTTCTATTTCTTATAATCTAGTATGTGGCTGGCAAATAACGAATGTCCTGGGTGACTGCCTCATTTTTCACTTGGCATGGGTAAAATTCCGCTGAAAAGAAGTGAATAGAGAATCTGAGACTTCTGATTCAGACAGAATAAGCATTCCAAAATTCACATTCATACCTGAATTATCTATGTTAATTAGCCTTCCCTGATTTAGAGATGCCAAGGAACTTCATAAAACCACGTGCTATTTTAATAATGGGATTCTACTGCCTATGTATCTGGCATTCAGTTTGACTCATGTAATTTTTTTCCATGGGAAATAAAGAAAATGAGAAAGATACTGGTATCTTGCCTCTAGTAGAAATATGATCAGAAACAGCTGTGATAAGTACAGACTAGATAGCTAGAAGCACAGGCTACGAATGAAAGTAAAGCAGTAATACAAATACAACAATCTATTCATTCTGTAGGACTCTGGAATCACTGGAAAAAAATAACTAAGATCATCTGATTTGCCTTTTGCATAATGGGGACATTTCTATGCCCTGAAACACAAATGCAGAACCTAGTGATGAAGCAGCAGGAACTTCTGTCTTACTTGTTAGCGACCAAAGCTTCTCCTAAATCTCAGTACATTCACTGCAGGTTAAAGAAGCCAAAATGCTTGTCAGGGCCCCACAGTGTTGTAGAAGCACCTGTAGCTGCATCTAAAGAGACTCAACTTTGGATGGTCTTCCAGAGCACAGTCATCAGCACACTCCCTCACAAAGCATTTGGGTTTGCGCCAGGTCCTGATTGTGGAGATGTTGGCTGGGGCTGCTGCAAGGGATGGCACAAGTCAGGGACAGTACCTAAAGGTGGTATAGTGAGGTAAGACTGTCCTGGGATGGGACAAAGCTTGGCTGTATAGGTCGTAGTCCTGCTGCATCCTTCAGCCTGAAGACTGGTGAGTAGCCCATGCCATTTTATTTGCTAGCACAGAAGTAGTGTTTATGGATGCTTAACAAGAAAACAGTGTGCCCTACAAAGGCTATACTCTAAAATACTACAGTGTGAAGTCTAAAAATCAAGAAATATCTGGTAGACACAGAAAGATAACAGTGAAAGAGACACAGCAGTCGTAGCCAGTGATATCAGCACACTGGCTTCTGTTTCCATTGAAAATAGGGCATCTTCATGTTATAGATGCCCTCTTTAAAACTACTGTAAAACATGGCATGCAAGGACATCTCCGGGCCACAGAAATAAAAATAATGGTTAGAGAGTTGGGTTTACTTCCAGATAACAAATGTACACTAAAATATACAACCATGTGGTAGAATCATCTGGTTAATCATTAGTTGTTGATGACCGTTTCTCTGAAATACAGGAGGAGTTAGCAGGAAGATAGTCTGCACACTCCACGATCAAGGCTTTACTCATATCTAAGTTACTCGTGGTCTGAATGTACCTCAGATCCTTGTTTTTGCACTCCATGAGCTGAAGGATGTCCTTGAAATGGTGTCTGTCTTTTATTTATCAGGCTGAAAGATCTGATGCCTTTTTACCACATGAACCTGAATTCATGTGCAAACTTGGGCAAATGCTGTCCTACCATATCCTACTGTTTCTCAGCGGCACTTATCATGCCAAAGAAATAGAGGAACTCCACTGTTCACAAAGTGAGTAATTTTTTATGTGAAAGCACAGGATGAACGGTGCTTCTTCCTTGGCATCTGCCATAGATGGTCAAGTCCTGTAGTGTCCTTGCCTGGATAACTATGTCTTGGAGAAAAGTGGAGAACAACCTAGTCCATATACTCTAAAAAAAAAAAAAATCAATATAATTTATATAAATTCAATTTAGTGAAGATTAGTTACATTATTCAAATGTGAAGAAGGTGATAATTCCTATTGGAGATGTATTTTGCCTTTTGTCATTGACGGCTTGCCTGCTCTGGAGACTATTTTATCAGAGTGCTATAAATACGCAGGTACTCCTGTGTATTAGGATTAATAATTAAAGTAGTAATATATTTTTAAATATAAAATTGCAAATGCAGCCATAATGCAGTTGCACAGAATCTACTTAGCATGCCTGCTGCAAAAAGGGACCTATGAAATTTTCATGAATGTTTTATGTTGCAGATAGTCGGAATCACTCAGTGCTTAATACTGCTTAATAATAGCACTGCAGTTTTCTAAGGAGGCAAGCTGTGCTTCCAAATATATATGAAGTGTCACTCATCACAGCAAAAATAAGCCTTCTGATGATTACAAAATTATACTGCATATAACATGCATACGCATGCAAGCATACATACTCCCTGATGTGCTCCCTCATCTCTTCTCTCTCTATGTATACTTACAGACCCTCACATGGAGTAAGCAGCAAAGCATGATGCTCATCTTTTAAATGGGTAATAATTTCAGCCTCGCCAAGTTACCTTTTCTCCTCCACAACTGTATGTACCTATCTGAGTAGACAAGAGGCATAACATGGACAAAACCAGAGCATTCTGACATTTTAATCATGCTTATTCCTTTAGTCACATTTCGCCATGTTGAGAAACAGGATAAAAACAGAGGGAATGAGCTAAGAAGAAATTATTCTGTCATGATATGTGCCACTTCTTATCACCTTGTTCTCATCTAAGTGGACACCATATCTCTCTTTCGACACCATATATATTGTCCTTCATAGGACAATAGAAATGAGGGAATAATTCTCAGGAAAATATGTACATAACCTTATAATTTGCTTTTGTTGTTGCTCATTTTTCAAAGTGTTGGCTGTGCTTGTTAATGATTGTGTATGTCACATAAGATTGCTCCTGCTTCCTGTCTGGAAGAATGTAACTTTCCAATCAGGAAGGGGGTAAGAGGAAACCACTAGGACTTCAACTTCAGGGAGAATTAGTCAGGAGATGATAAGTCAGTAGGTGACCAAAAACCTAAGCAAACTAAGAGCATTTTTTAAACCTTTTTTTCCTTTTTTNTTAGGGAGGGGGCGGGGGTGGAATTGGTGTTTTTTTGTTTGTTTATTTTACTCCTAGAAGGGATCTATTAAGTCCAAGGTATTTTTCTTAGGTATTCATTTAGGTATTTAGGTATTCATTTAGGTATTCATTAGATATTCACTTAGTGGCTTGAATGGGAAACTTCATTGACTTCTCTGATTCTCTAATCAGAGAAGTATCTGAAGACCAGCTGTAAAAAGGACACAATTAGATTCCTATCTTATTCAGTGTGCCACGGATCTGGCCAGAAATTATTTTGCCAAGCCTTATCTTAAGAGCAGACATTCGCATTCCTGACCTATGACAGAAGGAACTGCCTTTCCCTAATCACTGCTTTGTTATTTGAGTATTTTGATTTAAGCAAATGGAGAAGAGGTAACACCAGAGACAGTTTGTTTATTTTGCCAGAAGGTCTTACATAATTGTTTGCACCTTTTTTTTTTTCCTTTTTTTTTCCTAGTGACCAGATGAGAGAGCATTTGAGGCATCCACATGAGATAGCTCATGGAGTCTCCATCTCCCCAAAGCACGACAGAGCCATAGTCTGGAGGGGAATGCTCTCGGTCCCACTTGGATGTGGCTGCAGAGGCAAGTAATTCCTCTGCTTTTCAAACTGGTAAAATCTATTGGCCTGTACAAAAGCAGAGCATAGTCTCTCTTTTCATAATGAGCTTCCCAGGAAATGTTTATTCTTCAGGATTCTTGTTCTTCAAGACCTACTTTTGTGGTTATCTTTATTGGTTTTCCAGAAAAAAGCTCTTACAATTTGGAGTAAGGCAGCAATGGTTTACAAGACTTCTTTACACTGGAAGGCAAAATTATTTTGAAATAGACATTGAGGTATTTGAGTTTCCTGAAGGAATCTCTATTTTGTGGCTCTAAGGTACCTAATTAATGATATTAATTAATTTAATGAATTTAATTGATTATATTGTTCATTTATATCCTTACAGAGGAGCTTTGCAAGGTTTATGAACTGTTTAATAACCTTTACGCTTTTAAAACTAAACACTGGGGGTTTTGAGCCTTTTACTAGTGGATATATTTACATCATATTATGACTCAACTGTTGTGAAAAGACATTATATTCCCATTGCCAAGAATTATCTCACCTTACCTTTATTCATGCACTGTTATGAAGTGATAGCAATATGTTATTCAGGAAAGTAACATGACGTGTCATCAATGCCTCCAGAAAACACAAGTTTGTCTTATTAAAGAAGTATGAGTTCCAGCATTCTTGCTGTAATGATGTCCTCCTCTCTAGCAGACAAAAACTATGCACATTGATACCAACCAAGGTGGAACAATTTAGAATATCTGTTGCTGGAGAAGCTTTGAGAAAAAAAAAAAATTGGCCAGAACAGTGTGCAATTGCAACTCAACCAACGTACAGGTGTGTAATAGCAATGTTCATGGATCTAGCTCACCTCAGTTAAAATATTGGCGGGAAGTGCACTGTTCCAAATACATATGAGAAAAAGCACAGCAGGGCTCGCTTTCCAGTTAGCATATATGTTCTACACCAAGAATTAGGCTCTTTGATGGGTCATGAAATACTTGATTTGGAGTCACTATTGAACATGAAAAACTTGAAAGAATTTAATAGGCATTACACTAATAACAGTCTTGGGTTTATTAGACTTCCTACATCCCCCCCAACTTAATGGGGAAGATTTTTATACTTTTACTTGTTTTACAGTTA
>VZTM01012181.1:18566-38602 GCA_013400555.1 Jacana jacana | reverse complement strand
ATGATCCCAGGGGTCTCTTCCAACCTAAATGATTCTATGATTCTATGAACATACTGAGGCATTCTGAGTTTTGTTGGTTTATTTGGCTGTTGCTGTAGTCATAATTTTGCAGCAACTCTAACTCTGTCTCATACTCCTTGACTCTTACAGCAATTGGGTATAAGCCAACTTTGGACAGGGATATGCAAGAGGAGGGTATGTGTCGCTACACGTGTAAGTCAAAAAGGTGGTACCCAAAGCCTGAAGTCTTTTGGACAAACTATGGAGGAGACACAGTAAATGTGGAGGCCACAACCAATGTAACCTGGAGTGAGAGAGACCTTTTCACGGTGCAGAGCAGCATCACAGTGCCTTGTGATAACGTAGATGTGGTGTGTGTAGTCAAACTCCTCAAATTCAAGATAAGCCGATCAGGTAGGTCATGTTTTCACACCAACATCTGCTTTGTTGAGGGAACCAGACCCTTCCATTATTGCTAGAAGAACCGAAACTGGACAGGTCTTGGCTCCTTCCTTGAATCCCCTGACGCATCCTGCTGATTCTTATCTCCAGGAGAAACCTTTGCTGTTGGTCGGTGGGTGGAGGTTTGGGTTGGCCTTGGGGCATCTTCATGGCAATACCATGAATTGATCCCCTGGGAAAGTGCCAAGAGCGATCGTCTTATTGCTCTGCCTCTTTGGGCTGAGTTCAGCCATAGCTTGAGGGCTCATAACTTTCCCTTATTTAACATCCAGAACCCAAATGTTGTTATTTCTATAACATCACTTCTGTTTTTTACATTCTCACCTGAAGTGACAGGCCGCATCGGTCATGGTTTGGGAAGAGCTCCCTGTACAAAGTCCTGTCTGCTTTCATTTATTTCAGCAGTTTCACTCTTCCACAAAGAAGGCTCATTTGACTCTTTCAAGCATGGAATTACTAAAAATGAAATGCTCAAAAACCAGAGGCTTTTGGTTGCAGATGAAACAACAACAAAAGCGCGTGCGTTCTTTCAATGGGGACTCGGTGTTTCTTTGTTGTGCCAGATGTGGTGATGTGCAAATTGTTTCTGTTACAGGTGCCATGAATGAAATTATCCTCCCACAGTCAAGCACTTGTACATACAAGGGCAGAATAAGTGGTTCCTATGTAAAGCCCAAAGTGATGTGGGTTAACCCCCAAGGAGAAGATCTGTCTTCACTGGCCCACACAAGCATTCTACAGGAGAGAGATAACATTTTTGCAATAGAAAGCTCCATTGAGATACCCTGTGGACAACCGCCACCTTCTTTTGTGCCGACTGAAAGGGAACACAGTCCGTGGATAGCTCAAAAGTCAGGTATGCAGCAACTGAGCCTATTTCATAGACTTAAAGAATCATAGAATGGTTAGAGTTGGAGGGGACCTTAATGATCATCAAGTTCCAACCCCCCTGCCCTGGGCAGGGACACCTCCCACCAGATCTGGTTGATCCAAACCCCATCCAGCCTGGCCTTGAACACTTCCAGGGATGGGGCATCCACAGCTTCTCTGGGCAACCTGTTCCAGTGTCTCACCACCCTCACAGTAAAGAATTTCTCTCTGGTATCTAATCTAAATCTCCCCTTTTCCAATTTAATGCCATTACCCCTTGTCCTCTCACTCCACTTCCTGACAAAGAGTCCCTTTCCAGCTCTCCTGTACCTCCCTTCAGATACTGGAAGGTTGCAATAAGGTCTCTGTGGAACCTTCTCTTCTCCAGGCTGAACAAGCCCAGCTCCCTCAGCCAATCTTCATAGGAGAGGTGCTCCAGCCCTCTGATTATCTTCATGGCCCTCTGTTGGACCCATTCCAACAGGTCTTTGTACTTTCTATGTCGAGGACTCCAGAGCTGGACACAGTGCTCCAGGTGGAGTCTCACGAGCTCAGAGTAGAAGGGTAGAATCACCTCCTGCGACCTGCTGGCCGTGCTTCCTTTGATGCAGCCCAGGATGTGGTTGGCTTTCTGGGCTGCCAGTGCGCACTGCCAGCTCATGTTGAGCTTATATACCATCACTCCCAAGTCCTTCTCCTCAGGGCTGCTCTCCAGCCATTCTCCACCCAATCTGTATTTGTGCTTGGGATTGCCACGTCCCAGGTGCAGGACCCTGCACTTGGCTTGGTTGAACTTCATGCAGTAGCCCACCTCTCCAGCCTGTCCAGGTCCCTCTGGATGGCATCCTTTCCCTCCAACGTGTCCACCACACCACTGAGCTTGGTGTCATTGGCAAGCTTACTGAGGGTGCACTCTATCCCACTGTCCGTGTCTCCAACAAAGATATTAAACAGCACTGGTCTCGGTACTGACCACTGAGGAACGCTACTCATTACTGGCCACCACTTGGACATCAAGCCGTTGGCCACAACCCTGTGAGTGAGGCCAGTCAGCTAGTCTCTGATCCACTGAGTGGTCCATCCATCAGATCTATGATTTTCCACTTTTGAGACCAGGGTGTCGTGTGGGACAGTGTCAAATGCTTTGCAATAAGTCCAAGTAGATGACGTCTGTTGCTCTGCCCATGTCCACCCAGCCTGTGACAGCATCGTAAAAGGCCACCAGATTTGTCAGGCACGATTTGCCCTTGGACAAACTATGTTGGCTGTCTCCAATCACACCTTTGTTTTCCCCGTGCCTTAGCAGAGATTCCAGGAGTATCTGCTCCATGATCTTGCCAGGCACGGAGGTGAGACTGACTGGCCTATAGCTCCCTGGGTCTCCTTTTCTTTCTTTTTTTGGGTATCAGGGTAACGTTCCCCTTTTTCCAGTCAGCAGCAACTTCACCAGATTGCCACAATTTCTCAAATATGACGGAAAGCAGCTTAATGACTTCATCCTCAAACTCCCTCACCACCCGTGTATGTCACAAGTCACCTGGGGCTGACTTGTGAGCTGGGATGGATCCATTTCCTTTGTGGAAATCACCTGCACTCCAGACTCCTTCACTAGAGCCTCCCAGCTCCCTGAGGTCTCTCTTTACAGCTCATAAGCTTCGAATTGCTGTCTCCTATTGTCGTGGTTTTGACCAGTGGGACAGATGATGACCCCTCCTCCTCCCCCCCCAAGGAAAAGAGAGGAGAGGAAAGGATTAAGAGATTCAGGAGTTTAGATAAAAACTAAACTACTTTAATGAAATATCAATAACAATAATATAATAAACAATAAAAAGAAAAATAAAAAAGTATAAAAGAAAGGATTAAAAAAAAGTCTACAGGCTATACAAAACCATATCAGGCTCCCGGGACGATGATCACGTCACCAGCAGCACCAGTGAACATCCCAGGCTGGACTGGGTGACCGGCAGGAGCTGGATTCCGGATCAGGATCAAAGGCAGACGAACAGACAGGGTCCTCCTCAGACATTGGCCATTGAAGGAAGAAAAACTAACAACCCCTTGATCCCTCAGCTTTTTTACTGAGCATGATGGGGATGGGATGGAATACCCCAATTGGCAGTTTTGGGTCACCTGACAAAATTCCCTGCCCTTGGTTGTTCTAGCAGTAAGTATAAGCAAGGGCCTCTCTGCACCATCCCTTGGTGTGATCAGGTCTGATCACTGTGAGACAAAACACTCTCTGAACAGTGTGTTGTTCATTTCAGACTTTAGTCAGTTAGAAGAGGCCCCAGCTAAAAAAGTAAAACTACTGAACAGAAAATGGGTTTGTTTTGCCTCAAACCAGGACACCTATGCACCTACGTGGAATATCGGTAGTGGAATCTGAGGACCCTACTAGACCAGGAAGTTTCCTGGTGACATCCTTCACCCGGACTCCAGGAAGACAGCAGGCTTCCCTCTGAGGAGGGTCTACCCTCAGAGGGTAGAGTCAGAAAGAGGGTAGAGTCCTCAGGAAGGAGTCCCCAGCAACTATAACCCTGTGTTTTTTCTTAGAGGGCGTGTTGTTGATCTGGGGCATATGCTTTTTTGATTTAGGAGGCATCTATGTAACAGGGTGCTCCTTACCTACTTCCTCACTCAACTGGCCATTCTCAACCATAACCTCATACCTGTTCTTCAGAGGTACTTCTCAGGACGAGGTCAGTAAGGTGGGAGGTCGCCTGCTGACCCCGAACCCGCTTCCACTTGCTCTTTTCACTTACACTTTTGCCTTCAGCCTGACGAGGGGTGCCTACAGGGGCTCCTGGATCCTTGCTGCTTTTCTCCTTATTACTCTTCAACCTTTCAACTTCTTCTTTCAGTTCTGCCACCAGGCTGAGGAGATCATTGACCTGTTCACATCTAGAAGGTCTCACAGCTGCCATCTATTACCAGTAAAAGGTCCTGGCAGCCTGTGACTTGGACAGCCTCATGTTTCTGTGGGAGCTCTGTTTGAGTTCCCTCATACATTCTGGTTAGGGTTGAGTGCATGACCTTCTTCCAGGTGGGGACCATGGCTAAACTCCTACTGAGAGGCAATGATCACCAGGAGGACTCACCTGTCAGGCTGACAGAGCTTCAGGTTCCTCCCTGCATGTCCTTTGCCACTCCCTGCACCTTTGGTGTTTTTGAGGTGCGCAGCGACCAGTCGCTGTGCTCCTGAGAGGTCTCTTTTACCCCGGGCAATTGTTTCCACCCACACTGCCTGTGCAGCCCGCCCTCAAGCTGCCTGGGTCCAGCACAGACCAGTTGCTTTTACTGGCTTCAAAAGCCCTCAAGAGTGCTCCTTGCTGACCCTTTTAAGGATTTTTTGCCGCGATCCCTTCCCGCAGTGCCGCTTACCTCCACTGCAGCTGATCTCCTCGGCAAATGTATGAAATTCAGCCTTTGGCCAAAGGCGCTTTGGCCTTCTCCGAGCAAGAGAAACTACCCCCATTTTGCTGGGTTACCCCATCTTCCTCCACTAGTGAGAAGGCTGGGCCTAATGCTGTGAATTATTTCACTCAGTTTCCCATAACACTCAGTAGTGGAATCTGTTTGGAAGTGTCCGAAAAACTTTCAACTGGTGCGTGCTGAGCAAGGAGGGAGGCTCAGATGCAAAGTATAGAATTACAAGAGTAACTCTGTTAATCCTGTGCATGAGGTGTCCCAGCCAAACTGAGAGACCCAAACCTGGTTTTACACACGCTTCTTATACTTTTCAAGTCATAGAATCATAGAATCCTAGAATCATTTAGGTTGGAAGAGACCCCTGGGATCATGGAGTCCAACCATCAGCCCTACTCTACAAGTTCTCCCCTACACCAGATCCCTCAACACCACATCCAATCTGCTCTGAAACACAGTCAGGGATGGGGACTCCACCCCCTCCCTGGGCAGCCCATTCCACTGACTGACCACTCTCTCTGGGAAAAACTGTTTCCTCATGTCCAGCCTAACCCTACCCTGCTGCAGCTTGCAGCCATTCCCTCTTGTCCTGTCGCTCATTGCCCGTGAGAAGAGACCAGCACCAACCTCCCTACAGTGCCCTTTCAAGCAGTTGTAGAGAGGGATGAGGTCTCCCCTCAGCCTCCTCTTCCTCAAACTAAACAACCCCAACTCCCTCAATCCATCCTCATAAGCCTTGTTCTCCAGGCCTCTCACCAGCTTTGTTGCCCTCCTCTGTACTCGCTCCAGCACCTCAAAGTGTTGAGGTACAACCTGATTTGACTAATTGCTACTCAACTCACACCCACTACTGTTTGCAAAGCAGTGGTAATCCCATGGTGTCGTCATGTACCCGCTTCTTTCTTGATCTAGATGTCCCCAGAGTTGATCCTGCTCTAGTAGCTTATCTGTGACACCAGAGAATGGAAGGGCTTCAGAAGGTGTCAGAGGCACGAGGATGCTGGCATTGTCTTGGTAGTCTGGAGATACCTTTTATCCTTCATGGACAGCTTTAAGATTCTGGGAAACAAAGGTCCTTATGTCCAGGTGGGGCTGTCCTCCTCCTTGCAATGAGCTGGGCTCTCTTCCTCATGCTGACTGAAGCATGACTATGGCCATACACTATGACTGTGACTACACACTGTAAACGACATATACCCAAAGAAAGCTGATACAGTTTCATACTATGAAGACTAAGAGGTAGAATAGTTGAGGGGATGAGGTTTTGCATAAGAGCAGTCCGTTGCTCAATCCTTTGAGAAAGTCAAGGAATCCACAGTCACAGCACATTGCTGTCAGGACTGTGGATGAAATGGGAAGAATTTCTGTTGCCCCCAAGACAGGCAGGAAGACAGTGGGCTCCTGGGGTAAGCATCCACTAGTCTGTCTCCCAGNTCCCCATCCCTGACTGTGTTTCAGAGCAGATTGGATGTGGTGTTGAGGGATCTGGTGTAGGGGAGAACTGGATCTGGTGTAGGGGAGTAGGGCTGATGGTTGGACTTGATGATCCCAGGGGTCTCTTCCAACCTACATGATTCTATGATTCTATGCAAAGAAGTTTTTCTGGCAGATCTTCAGACTGTCAGCAGTTGGGTTTTGTATCAGGAATGAGAGATGTTGGCATTAGACCATTAGAAAGTTATTTTGCCTGCAAGGTGGTGTGGAGCAGGAAGACTAAGGCTGAGCTTTCCTCTGAATTTCTGCTCAGTAAAAAGCTTTGCAGATCAGCTTGTCTTAAGTGAAAGTATTTTCCTGGTAGCAATAAGAATGTCAGTATTTTCTTAAAAGAAAGTGACCTCTTGAATAGAGACTGATTGCAAAGACTAAAAATACTAAAAACCATCCCAAGAAAGAAAACAAATAATGCCTCCAAATTTATGTCGAATCTGGTTTTAGTGTGTGCGTGCAGAAAATCCTTGGACACAAGACAGTGAATTTACAGTACAAATGTCAGTGACTCTTTTCAGCTTTCTTTAAGACTTTTTTGTTCCTCATAATATTTCCTGGTGACTGAATTTGCTGAGAGTGTTCTGTCAACCATGGGCAGAATACGTGTCCCCATGGCCAATCTCTGCGTGTGTGTGCTGTACTGCAACAAAAATGATTACTTTTTTTAACACTTTTCCTCAATCTTTTAGAAAACAGAAACTTGATCTGGATTATATACCCCCTTGTTCTCGTTATTTTACCGGGTAAGCTATTTCCCCATTCCAGAAATCCCACTACCCTCTTGTTGATGGAAGTGGAAAATCAGCCATGAAGCCAGTTGTGGACTGGCTTTGACTCTTCCTTTTTGGGTGAAGTCTCCCCAGAGCTGCTGTGGAGCTACTATTTGTTTTGTCTTTGTTTTTCAGCACTCCTCCAGAGGCGGATTGGTAAGTGTGGGTGTTTGGGGCTTAGTGTCCTTCCCTGCCCATGATGGAAGGTCAGTAGTGGGGGCATGACATTTTCAGCATTGTCCTGTTCCTGGGGTTCTTGGCTGTTATCCTGGGCATGCATGCATTTGGAAGGGCAGGTGGGAAGTCTTCATTAGTGGGGGCCCCTGTTGTGACCGTCGCCATTGTGTAGGCTCTGTGTCCTTTGCTATTGAGTGAAAGAGAGCAATAGTGGCTTAAAAGAGAGAATACCTACATGGGGGGAAAAAATCATGCCTCACCTAGGAAGTAGGAAACAGCCAGGAGAAATTCCATCATGAGACAGAAGGAAGAGGCAGGAAGGTCATGTCAGGGGGACTTCAGCCTCTGTTTGCATGGGATGGTAAAGAAAATTCACAGTGTCCCTCAACACCTGACACATCAAGAAGGACACATGGCTGTCATGCCATTAGAGGTGGCAATTGTGCTGCGTGTCCCTGGCTGGGTGGACAATCCCAGAGCAGACTGGCTTGCCAGGACCTCATTTCTCCCCCTGCTGCTTCTTTGCAGACAAGCTCCAGTCGCAACACAGAGCACAACTTGAAGCAGAGAAGGGTGAGTGTAAGCAGCGTGCTGCTGCCACAGCTCAGTGGCCAGGAGAACTCCAACTGGGGGCTGGTCTTCAGGGTGGGCAGGCCTGCCTTGCTGAACACTTCCTGTGCTGTCCCAAGAAAGAACGCAGTGTGAGTGGTTTGGCACAGGAAACCAGGCAGGGAGGGTGGGCTAGGTCTGGCTCCAAAGACTGCCCAGAGGTCAGCACACACGATCTCTGAAAGAGGGAGGGGTGCTCTGCCCTTGTCCTCCCTTCTTCCTGGTTGAGGACTCGTGGAGCAAGATTTCCTGGCAAATGGCAATGGTTGTATGAGACAAGAGGGCTTTGCATGGTCCCCTGTGGGTGATTTTTGGTCCCTGTCTTGCTTGGAGCTCTGGTGCTAAGCAAGGTGTTCGTTCTGCCTCCTCTTTTCTTACAGAAAACCAGAAGGAGATTGGTGAGTGTCTAAGACAACCTGGGGGCCATTTCTGTAAGCAGATGGCAGTATGGGGTGCCAGGGTGGGGACAGTAGAGGGCAACCCCACAAGATGTAGCCAGGAGAGCCTGCAGTGTGAGTGCAACTGGTGTCAGGAATGCTGAGAGACAGCTGAGTTGGAGGCAGCCTCTCCCTGCTTTCCCTCAGCTTTCTTCAACCAAGTGTCCCCCCACGGAAAGGATCTCTAGTTGCAGACACTCTCCTTGCAACCAGTGAGATTTGAGGGTGCCATGGTGGGTGGCCGGTGGTGTCCTAGCCCGTGGAGGTTTGGTGCAAGCAGGAGCATGGGGGAGCGAGATGATGAGGGAAGGTCAATGAGTTTGAAAGCCTTGGTCCCTGGCCATCCCTGGGTCCTGGCAGGGAGGTGTGTGGTTGTGGATGGTGGTGACGGTCCCATGTGATGAGTAGCTCCAAGGAGGGTCAGCCACTAACCATGCCAGAGGAGTTTGTCATCCTTCCCTGGGGTGGCCAGTCCCAGAGCGGACTGGCTTGCAAGGACCTTGTGGATCTTACCCTGACATTTTGACTTCTCTTCCTGTGACCATGGGGACTCAGCAGAGGAACTGTGTGCACTCAATGGTGAGTCCTTCTATTTGCTCACATGTCTTCCCCACGGGGACAGAAGCCTTGGGCTGGGAGAGGAGGGGACTCTCCAGCAAGGCCACCTGCTCCACAAATGCCACGTTGAGAGACTACCGGGGCCCAAGGCTTAACATGGCAGCTGGTGCTCCCTGGTTTGGGCTTTGTCCAGGCAGTGCCCCACAGCCGGTTGTGGGCTGCCTTCTGACTCTTCCTTTTTTTGAGGAGTTGCCCAACAAGTACTGTGGGGTTACTATTTATGTTGTCTTTTTCTTTCAGCACAGCTCCAGAGGCAGATTGGTAAGTGTGGGTGTTTGGGGCTCTATGTCCTTCTCTGCCCATGCTACGAGCTCAGTAGTTAAGACCTCACATCTCCAGAGTGTTGTTTTATTCCTTGGTGCTTCGCTGTCCTCCCGTCCAGGCGGATATTTGGCAAGGCTGTTGCAATGATCTTATTACTCTGAGATCATTTGTATTTTCAAAATCCTTTGTATGAGCCAGCAGGAGCGAGGCAGTGATTGGGGTACTCCAGCTTCTGGCTTGCCAGGTGCTGGCAAAGTGGAGGCCCTCACCACCTGACATGTCAACAAGGGCATGACTGTGATGCCAGAGATATGGCAGCTGTTCACGGTGTCTGTGCGACAGAGGGTTGTACTGTGAGGTGTCAGGACCGGCCCAGATTCCAGTTGGTCTCAGCCTTGTGCAGGGGCCTGAGGCTGCTGTTTCTAGAGCTGAGAGTGTCCCTGTCTCCACTACTGGCAGCTGCTCCTACCTGGGCAGCTCTCATTGCTCCCCATTCTTTCTCCCTACCTCTTCTTTTCAGAGAAGCTCCAGTCGCAAGACCAGAGTGATGCAGAGAAGGGTGAGTATAAGCATCTCACTGCTGCTACGGCCTGGTGTCCAAGGGAGCCGTGGATTGGGGTTGTTCATGGAGTCTGAGTCTGCCTTCCTCAATAAGACCCAGGCTTTTCTCCTTGTCTTCCTTGGACTCAAGATGGGGTTTTAAGCAAGTTGTCATTCCTTCTTCCCTTCTTCTTGCAGAGAACCTGAAGAAGGAGATTGGTGAGTTTCACTTTCTCCCTGGAGGTCACATAAGCCACCTAATTTTGAGGTGTGAGGTTCTTCATAGTGTGTTGCTAATGGGTTCTGGCTTTGAGTTGATTGAGGCTTTGGTGCTGGTGGGAAAATTGAGAGGAAGGTATGTAGAGGTAAGGCTGACATGGGGCTGAAGAAGCTGGAGAATGTCAGTCATCGATCAACCCTGAGGCACTGTGGGAAAATGGGTGATGATGGAGTTTTGAAGAGATCACTGCCAGAATCAGAAGCTTGTGAGATGAAGCTCCAAGGAGTCATCCACCAGGCCAGATTTTTTATTGCTTCCTTGGGTAGAACCAGTCCCCAGGTGGACTGGTTTGTATGTTATGGTTCTTGCCCTGACTTGTCTTTCTTGCCCTTCTTCTCTTGCTGCCCATGGGGATTCGTCAGAGAAACTGCGTGCAAAGAATGGTGAGTCTCTCTGGCTGCCTACGGGCAAGAACTGTTTGTTGTTGTTGAAAGTTGTCTATACTTTTGTCTCCATGTTCCTTGGAAACGTGCCACTTAACCTTCAGGAAGCTGTTTCCTTCACGAAGCTAAACCCAATCGATGGGAATACCTCCCAGAAGCTCAAACGATCCTGTTTTTCATGCCGTGTTCCTCCCATATCCTTTGCTACATCTGGCTTTAATGACCTGGATATACTTTTCGGTCTGTTGGTCTCTGCTGTTCAAAAGATTACTTCATGGTGCTCAATGGAGTTCAATCCATCTGGTGGCTGGTCACAAGTGGTTCTTCAGGGCTCAGTACTGGGGCCTTTCCTTTTTAATATCTTCATTGATGATATAGATAAGGACATAGAAAACACTATCAGTGAGTTTGCAGATGACACTAAGTTGGGTGGGAGTGTTGATCTGCTTGAGGACAGGGAAGCTCTACAGAGGGACCTGGACAGACTGGATAGATGGGCCAATGTTAATGGCATGGCCTTCAACGAGGCCAAGTGCCAGGTCCTGCCCTTGGGCCACACCAACCCCATGGATGGCTCCAGGCTTGGGGCAGTGTGGCTGGAGCTGCCTGGCAGAAAAGGACCTGGGGGTGCTGGCTGACAGGAGGCTGAACATGAGCCAGCAGTGTGCCCAGGTGGCCAAGAAGGCCAATGGCATCCTGGCTTGCATAAAGAATAGTGTGACCAGCAGAAGCAGGGAGGTGATTGTCCCGCTGTGCTCAGCACTGGTGAGGCCACACCTTGAGTNTGGTGTTGAGGGATCTGGTGTAGGGGAGAACTTGTAGAGTAGGGCTGATGGTTGGACTTGATGACCCCAAGGGTCTCTTCCAACCTAAATGATTCTATGATTCTATGATTCTATGATTCATATCTCTTGGGACTTGGACTTTCTAGTGGGAAAGGTTCTTCCTTGCATGCACAGGAAGAACAAGAGCCCATTTATGAATGGCAGTGAATGTCGTGTAGATCTCACTGCATAGAAATCTGTGGTGACTCCAGAAATTGCTGGTCAAAATATGGCATTTTGGGATATGGCTGAACTTTGGTATTAATAGAGTTATCTGTATCCAGAAGCAGCCTCTAGTGCTACCAAATACTGATGTCTAACCCATAGTAACCTTTTCTTTCTGTGCATTCCTCTTGTTTGCAGTGGGTCAGAGCAAAGAAATTGGTAAGTCATTATTGCCAATAAGTCTTCATATGGTAGTGAAGGGGAAAAACTGAAGAGAAGAAGAGGGTTCTTGCTCTACAGGAAATGAATTTAGAGCTTGTAACTCTTGGGGATTCAAAACCTTCCCTTTGTGCACTTCCGAGTTCTCACACCCGTGTGTTCTTGAGCTCAGACATTTGTCCAAACCTTTTTTTTCACATAGAGATGCCTACCTTTGAGCTAAACTTTTCAATTCACATCTCAGAACTTCACAGTCCTACCCTGATGGGTTGTGTTTTACATCTCCCATACATAAAACCACAAGTTCAGATGATTATGCCCTGGCAAACAGGTACTATTGACTTGACCGATTTGACTTCTCAGTGGCTTGGTTTGGATAGCAGACACTCTGCCTGCCACATCTTCTCCACTTTCCTTCCCTGCCCAGCCACTACTGCACAAAGCTGTCATGGTTGCACATACCCAGAAATTCACCTGGATTCAGGGGATTAGGGAAGATTCACCCAATTTCTTTCTTTGTATGCACCCCTGCCTGACAAATGAACTAAAAGTGGATGAAATTGATTTCCATGAGAGTCACAAAGGGTACTCTTTCTGTGTCCCTGGAAACGCCAAGGGGAGATCCAGGCAAATTGGGACTTGAGAAAGAAAGCAGTTCTCAAGCAGGAAACCTCTCCCAGCTTCAGATCCACCTTCAGACCTTGCGGGTAACCAGAGGACTTGAGAGAGCGAGGGGGAATTTGAGTAGTAGTTGACCGGCATACTTCAACCTTAGGCACAGTCTGAGATTCCCAACTTGGAGCTGGAAATATTTTCTGTCAATTTGGTTTTTTCTTACTTTTTTTTTTTCCCTTCCCTGTTTGTTTTCAGAATTCAGAAAGGCTCGTGGCAATGCAGGTAAAATAATGTATTTACTTATATCCGTACTTGGTGGCTTGAAATCTGTGAATGCTCTAGAAGGAGTGCTGAGCGTGGAGAGGACTGTGAGTCTGCAACTCTTTTATTCCAGGGATATGGAGATATTTCACTTGGCAGTGAAATATTTGAAAGTTCAAGTGTAATATACATGTCTGAGCACAGTCCTTCGTCTCTCCAGGCTATAGAGATCTTCCTAGAGTAGATGTGGGAAGATTTTCAGAATGAAATGCAGCACAGCTTCCTTCTCTTCCTGTATATTTGCTTTAAAGGAGTATCTGTTAACCCCCAAATTTCTGCTTGTAGATGACATCAGAGTTGATGGGGACACAGCCCATCCTAACCTGTCGATCGATGTGGACAAGAAGAGGTTTACGCATAAATCACATGCCCAGAAAACAACTGAAACTGAAAGAAGTTTTGATGCATCCGTCTGTGTGCTGGGCTCAGAAGGTTTCTTCTCGGGGAAGCATTACTGGGAGGTAGATGTTGAAAAAAGCAACGACTGGGACCTGGGAGTAGCTGGAAGATCTGCTCAAAGGAAAGGAGTCATATCTCTGTCACCGAAAGATCAATTCTGGGCTCTGGGCTTGAGTTTTAAAAGTTACTGGGCAAGAACTGATCCATCGACACGCTTAGCAGTGCAGAAAAATCCCAAGAAAGTCGGCGTTTACCTTGATTTCGAAGAAAAAAGTGTGACTTTTTTCAACGTTACTGACATGTCTGTCATGTTCACGTTTAGAGACTGTGCGTTCTCAGAAGAATTGTATCCCTTCTTTAAAAATTCACACAAAGGATCAGCCATGAGGATTTGTTCACCTAAAGAGGAATAATTCTTCTTTTAAAAATGGTAGATGAAAGATTATATCATTTTCTTAGACAAATTTAATGCTTGGTTGCAATTTTTGTATTAGATGTTTATTTTAATACTTTAGCTTTAAAGATTTACCTCAGCACAAGAGAGATATCGAGGTGCTGGAGCGAGTGCAGAGGAGGGACACGAAGCTGGTGAGAGGCCTGGAGAACAAGGCTTATGAGGATGGATTGAGGGAGTTGGGGTTGTTTAGTTTGAGGAAGAGGAGGCTGAGGGGAGACCTCATCCCTCTCTACAACTGCTTGAAAGGGCACTGTAGAGAGGTTGGTGCTGGTCTCTTCTCATGGGCAATGAGCGACAGGACAAGAGGGAATGGCTGCAAGCTGCAGCAGGGTAGGGTTAGGCTGGACATGAGGAAACAGTTTTTCCCAGAGAGAGTGGTCAGTCAGTGGAATGGGCTGCCCAGGGAGGGGGTGGAGTCCCCATCCCTGACTGTGTTTCAGAGCAGATTGGATGTGGTGTTGAGGGCTCTGGTGTAGGGGAGAACTTGTAGAGTAGGGCTGATGGTTGGACTCCATGATCCCAGGGGTCTCTGCCAACCTACATGATTCTATGATTCTATGATTTCCCTTTCCCCTGGCCTCTTCTCTATGCATATTGTCTCTCCTTCATCTGACTTTGTGTACAGAAATGAGCTGTCCCATGCCACGGTTTGATAGATTATATGTTTATCTCAATAAAAAGGGTTGTGATCTGCAGCGCAGTGTCCAGTTGGAGGTGGTGTTCCCCAGGGGTCAGCAGTGGGTGAGCCTTGTTCAATGTATTCATCAATGACATGAAGGAGGTGACAGTGTACCCTAAGAAGGTTTGGTGAGGACTCAAAACTGGGAGGAACAGATCACACTCCAGAGGACTGAGGCACCGTTCAGTGAGGTCTGGGCTGGGCTGGAGAGCTGGGCAGAGAGAAACATAATGAAGTTCAGCAAGTGTAGGCTCCTACACCTCAGGAGGAATACCTGAATCCCTAGACCATTACAGGTTAGGGTTTGACCTACTGAAGAGAAAGACAGATCGGAGAGAAAGATCTAAATAGAGGTGTCCACATATGAATGAGGTATCTGTGTTACCCTAGATGAGGCTGTGATAAAGAATCAAAGAAAAACCCTGCTCTTCATTACAGATGAGCAGGTGTTGCCCTTGGGCCAAATTGAGAGGGATTGGGAACAACTGCCTGGTCTGGTTCTCCCACAATGTCCTTGGAAACTATTCCAAGGCCCAATCCCAGAAGGCCTGACAAGCAAGGTATTCTGCAGAGGTTCCACACTGCAGCTCAGTCAGTTGTGCCTGGTACCTGTGTGTTCCACACAGAGCACACCCCGTTCTCTACATCTACCTCTGTGTTACCTTGCACCTGCAATCCGTCCATACCTAACTCTCAACAAGCTTGGAGAAGGGAGAGAGTGTTTTGCTACAGGTATCTCTTGTCTCTTAATCAAATGTCTGGTCTTCCCAACCATGCAAAATTTGCCACCATGCTGCCACCATGCTGGTGATGGCATGATATGTGATAGATCAAAACTAATCTGCATTCGATAAGCTCCTTTCATGTTTGAAACCTGTTCTTGGACCATCCTTATGTTTAATGCACCAGAAGAAAACACATCCATTAGACAATAGCATAGGGCAGGCCCCTTGCTGCCCCAATCTTGTGGATGAACGTTTTTCCATGGGAAGCATGGTGATGTCTCCAGAGACTGCAAGAAAATACCTGCTCCATCATGGATTATTCCAAACTTTCCATGGGCTGCGAAGAAGTCTCTGCTCTGGAGCCCACACACCTCTTCCTATAGTGGCTACCCCTTTCATCTTCCCCCCCTCCAGCTACCAAAGCTTTGCCATACAGACCCAGGTCTATTTCTAACTGGAATTTGACCACTTTTGGCATAACAGCTCTGGATAATTTTCAGAACAAATAGTTCAGAGACTGAAAAAAAGTTTGACTCTCCCGTCAGCCTCTCAAAGTTTACCTGAGAGGTGTGAAAGCAGGAAATAAAACGAAAAGAAAGAGGAGATGGTTTGAAGATCAGCTTACATACGATTTATTGCAAAGGTTTTGTGTATCACGGTATTGCAGGGGTTAGAAGGGACCCATGGAGATCATCCAGTCAAACCCCACGGCCAAAGCAGGGTAACCAGGAGCAGGCGGCACAGGAACATTTCCAGGAGGGTTTTAAATATCTCCAGAGAAGGAGACTCCGTGCCCTGCCTGGGCAACCTGTTCGTCGTGTTTTCAACAAAAATTACCAAAACCAGACTGACAGATAACCCTTCCACCCCTGAAAAAGGTAGAGGGAAAGAGGATAAGAAGATTTATGAGTTTAGAATGAACTAAATTAATTAGATGAAGAGTTAATACTAAATTAAAACAACAAAAAAAAATAAAGAAAATAATGAAACAGATCCAATTGATACAAAAAAATACGAAGCTCCCAGGACGGCGATCACGTCACCAGCAGGCATCAGGAAAAGTCCCAGAATGGACTCAGTGATCCACAAGAGCTGGATTCCTGAAACCGAAACCTTGTGCTCACCCAACCCCACCCCGGACTCTCCCGACCCCCTGCAGGCCAGGACTTTGAATTCCTATGTCTCCAGGACCCATAAAACCATCAAGTTCAGGGACTTTGCTCCGGCATCACTAGGAAGTTGGGGTTTTTCTTCCACTAAACCTTTTTCTCTCCACTCTGAAAGGGTCTCCAGTTGGAACTGGTGAGGAGCTGGTGAGGAAAGTGGAGTGCAGATCCTTGAGAAGGCCCCAGAGATGAGTGCCAGGTTCCTGTGGAAGTCCATGGAGCGGAGTGTGGAGATCCACATCACCAACAAAATCCGGAATGTCACCTTGCACAGCCCCAGGTAACGCCGGGGTGGGGGGGATAACAGAAAGGGAAAAACTTCTGATGGGGGGTGGAACACCTCCCCCAGTATTCCAGAAGGACTGTGTTGAGCCATTCCGTGTGGCTGGACCATCTCCCACTGCTTTCCCCACCTCCCACGGGATGACCCTTCACCCTACAGTATGCCTATAGCCCCTATCCTCTTCCTCCTAGGAGCTTCTGCTACAGCGGTTACAACTCCACACCCCCCAGCCCCCGTATCCCAACCGGTGTCACAGAGAGCTGCCACTTCACCAACTCCTTGATGAAGGTCCAGGGTTGCGTCGGGCTCCTGGTCTATGAGGCCGACACCTTCACCTTGGCCATCCTCTTCTCCAACCCCTCCAACTACAGCTTCTATCCCATGGTGCTGGCTCTTGAGATCTCCCTCCTCAAGGTCCACCTGGGTGACCTGGAGGCCACCTACACCCGCATGTACAAGGGACAACCGGCCACCACAGGCAAGGACACGGGCTACCAGCGTGTCAAACTGGGAGCATGCCAGGAGCCTGTCAGCGTCTCTGCTGGCCATGTGAGAGTGATGGCCACCATGTCCAACTCCACCAGGTCTGTCATCAGAGTCATCCTGGAGACACAAGAGCCTTCCTCTCGCCTCAGTCTTGCGGGGCAGGACCCAAAGGGACGAAAAACCCCTGTCCGTGTGACCCCAACCCCCAAGAGGGATCTACTACCCCGTCAATAAAGTCTTGAGCAATATCATCCTCATGTCTTGCATGTGACATAAGTGGAATTTGGGTGGGCGGGGTTTGCAGGGGCACATTGGGGTGGGGGTTCAGGGGGGGACCAAGACATCCTATGGCAGGTTTTGGAGGGTTCTGAACAGGGCCAGGAAGGAGCCCAGCCATCCCAAGAGCACCTTTGGGAAGACCCAGAAAAAGGAATGTGGGGTGTGGAGGGGTCAGGCTTCCCAGGGGCAGGTTTGAGAGGGTCCCAGGATCAGCTTTGGATGATCCCAGAGGCAACTGGGAGGAATGGAAACACCCCTGGGTTTTACACAAACACGGAGAGTTCCAACTTTGGTGTACCCCAACTTTGAATGTCCTCTTGGATATTGGGGCCTGCAGCCATGAAGACCCACTGAAACACTCCTGAGGACCCCCAACCTTGAGGGACCCACAAACTTGAAGACCCCCTGAGACACTCCTGGGCAAGCCAACCTTGAGGGACACACACCTCCATACCCCACACCGCACCCCCTATCTTGGGAAGCTCCCCACCTTTGAGATTCCCTCCACAGGGAGCCCCAAAAACCCTCCTTGGGATGCCAACCTTAGAAACACACAACTTGTGGGACTCCTCTCCTGAGGACTCCGACTTTGGAGAAATCCTGAAACCCTCCTGAGGATCCACAACCTTGGAAACCACGGTTTGTATTCTTCTCCATATGGACAGAATTCTTTCTATTTCCATGTGTTTGTTGATTGCCCCACCCCCATGTCCTCCCCGCACGCCATTTCCCTCCCTCAACAAAGCACCAGGGAAAGTATCCAAAAAGCTCTTTTTTTCTCATCAAAATCAGCCCTGAAACCTCCCAAACCAAATCAGAATGACTGAAAGAAAACCTGAAAAAAGAGGATTTATTTTCACAAAACGGGGAAAACAAACTAACTTTTCCTCCAAAACCGAAACCTTGTGCTCACCCAACCCCACCCCGGACTCTCCCGACCCCCTGCAGGCCAGGACTTTGAATTCCTATGTCTCCAGGACCCATAAAACCATCAAGTTCAGGGACTTTGCTCCGGCATCACTAGGAAGTTGGGGTTTTTCTTCCACTAAACCTTTTTCTCTCCACTCTGAAAGGGTCTCCAGTTGGAACTGGTGAGGAACTGGAAGGAGATGGAGATGGAACTGGAGATGGAACTGGAGATGGAACTGGAAGTAACCGGAGAAGAACTGGAAGTAACAGGAGAGGAGCTGGAAGAAACTGGAGAGGAGCTGGAAGAAACCGGTGAGGGACTGGAAGGAACCAGTGAGGTACCAGAAGGAACTGTTGCAGAACCAGAAGGAACTGGTGAGGAATTGGATGGAGCCGGAGACGAACTTGAAGCAACTGGTGAGGAACTGGAAGAAATCAGGGAGGAACTGGTAGGAACTGGTGAGGAACCAGAAGGAACTGTTGCAGAACCAGAAGGAACTGGTGAGGAATTGGACAGAACTGGAGACGAACTTGAAGCAACCGGTGAGGAACTGGAAGAAATCGGTGAGGAACTGGTAGGAACCAGTGAAGAACCAGAAGGAACTGGAGATGAAGGGGGAGTCCAGCTTCTTCAGAAGCGTCCAGAGACGAGGAGGGGATTCCTGTGGCAGTCCCTGAAGCGGAGTGTGGAGATCCACATCACCAACAAAATCCGTAACGTCTCCTTGCACAGCCCCAGGTAACACTGCGGGGGTTGGGAAGGGAGAAGAGGGGAGGGAGGAGGGCCTTTGATATGAGGGGACACTTCCCCCCAAATTCAAAGTGAAGGTCTGAGTTGGGCAACCTCCCGGTGGCTGCACAAGCGCCCCAGTACTTGGACCACCCCACACTGGTTGGACAATCTCCCAATGGGTGGATTGTCTCTTAGTGGTTGGACCATCATCTCCCAGTGGTTGGACCACCTCCCACCGGTTGGCCCACCACCTCACACTATGCCCATTTGCCTCTTCACCAATCCTCTTCCTCCTAGGAGCTTCTGCTACAGCGGTTACAACTCCACACCCCCCAGCCCCCGTATCCCAACCGGTGTCACAGAGAGCTGCCACTTCACCAACTCCTTGATGAAGGTCCAGGGTTGCGTCGGGCTCCTGGTCTATGAGGCCGACACCTTCACCTTGGCCATCCTCTTCTCCAACCCCTCCAACTACAGCTTCTATCCCATGGTGCTAGCTCTTGAGATCTCCCTCCTCAAGGTCCACCTGGGTGACCTGGAGGCCACCTACACCCGCATGTACAAGGGACAACCGGCCACCACGGGCAAGGACACGGGCTACCAGCGTGTCAAACTGGGAGCATGCCAGGAGCCTGTCAGCGTCTCTGCTGGCCATGTGAGAGTGATGGCCACCATGTCCAACTCCACCAGGTCTGTCATCAGAGTCATCCTGGAGACACAAGAGCCTTCCTCTCGCCTCAGTCTTGTGGGGCAGGACCCAAAGGGACGAAAAACCCCTGTCCGTGTCGCCCCAACCCCCCAGTATTCAAAAGGAAGGACTGTGTTGAGCCATTCCCAGTGACTTGACCATCTTCTCAGAGGCTGTAATGTCTCCCGTTCCTTTGACTGCCTCTCAGTAGTTTAGACCTCTACCCAGTGGTTGGTCCACCTCCTACTGGTTGGTTGGATCATCCCACCAGTGCTTGGCCCACCTCCTTCTGGCTGGCCCAACTGGTACTGGTTTGCCCACCTCCCAGTGGCTGGACCATCTCCCAGTGCTCAACCATTCCCTACAGGGTGGACCATCTTCCAGTGGCTGGACCACCTCCCACCGTTTGACCCACAACCCCACAGGATCCCCATTGCCCCTTTTCCTCTTTACCCATCCTCTTCCTCTCAGGAGATTCTGCTTCAGCAGCTACAACTCAGCCAGCCCCCCCCAGACCCTGCATCTGGGGGGACAGGACCCAAAGGGACAAACACACCCTCTCTGTGTCGCTGCAACCACCAAGAGGGATCCATTACCCTCTAAATAAACACTTGAGCAAAAAAATTCTTGTGTCCTGGGTGTGCTAAAATGGAGGTTGGGGGTAGGGTTTCCCAGGGGCATGTGGGTGTCTCAGGGGTAGTTTGGGGGTGGTTCCTAGAGGCACTTGGGTGTCCCAGGGTCACTTGGAGGGGGGGGGGGGGGGG
>VZTM01012181.1:0-14590 GCA_013400555.1 Jacana jacana | reverse complement strand
CAGCCTCCAAAGAACTGAAGTCAAAGTACTCACCACCCTCGCTGTGAACCCTATCTCCATACACAAAAAAGGGGGAATCGTTGGGGCCGTGCAGAAGATCTGGAAGATCCATCCAGACTGATTTTAGAACCCTTCTGGACATACAGCAGATCAAATAAAACTTAATCAGAACAAAGACTTTAGTGCTTTAAGAATTTAATTGTTTCAAGCTGTCTGGAGAGAACAATATTTTTGTGTGTGTGTGTGTCTGTGAAGGTCAGGCTGCAAAACCACCTGGAGGAGTCTGTGTAGAGAGATGTGGCTGAAAATAGTTGCGTTCTGTGACAATGGGAGCGATCACCACATTAGGTCCTACACTTGAGCCACAACAACCCCATGGATGGCTACAGGCTTGGGGCAGTGTGGCTGGAGCTGCCTGGCAGAAAAGGACCTGGGGGTGCTGGCTGACAGGAGNCATGAGGAAAAAGTTTTTCCCAGAGAGAGTGGTCAGTCAGTGGAATCAGCTGCCCAGGGGGGGGGTGGAGTCCCCATCCCTGACTGTGTTTCAGAGCAGATTGGATGTGGTGTTGAGGGATCTGGTGTAGGGGAGAACTTGTAGAGTAGGGCTGATGGTTGGACTTGATGATCCCAGGGGTCTCTTCCAACCTAAACAATTCTATGATTCTATGATTTGGCAAAACAGCTCAGAACCTAGCTCTCTCTATATAGATTTGTGTATGTGAATAAAGGTTGCTTCTGCTCGTAGCATACTGTGTCCTGATCAATCATCGTGGCAGTATTAGGCATTGGAATGGGCTGCCCAGGGAAGAGGTTGACGCACCATCCCTGGAGGTATTTAAAATATGGGTTGATGCAGTGCTTAGAGACATGGTTTAGTGATTTTTTTTGGGTTTTTTTTCATCTGAGTTAGGTTGACGGTGTGACTAGATGATCCAAAAAGTCCCTCCCAACCTAGACAATTCTATGATTCTATAATAGCCCTGTGGATGCTCAAATTGCGTTAGGCTTCCACATTTGGGCAGCTGAATCTAACTTTTGACTCCCATTCCTTAAGTCAAACCATCTGCTTACGCATAAGCAATTGTTCCTGAGCTTTTTGTGGTCTGTGGATTTCAGATTTCTCTCTTAACACCTCTAAATGCAGATCTCCAAAAAGGCTACTTGCATTTCATGGTTCACAATATGATTGCTATTAATAGTTCTCTGACCTCATATAAGATTTGAAATTTGCATTCACGCTCCTCCTGTCAAATCATTCCGATGGGTTTATTATTATTTCAAAATGAATACAAAGCATGCAATCAATACTGAAACAAATTCATGTTTGTTTAGCCCAGAGAGAATGAATTCGAATTGCAACATTTGACAGAGCTGGGTTTTTACAAGTTTAGGTCCTCAGTACGAGATCAGTCCCTTAAGAGGTCCTTTGGAGATTATCTCCTTCTTCACTATGGGTTGAAAAGCTGGCATTACTTTTTCGTCCTTCCTCTCTGCTTTCACATCCTCTGTGATTCACTACATTATTAACTTATTAATCTCCTCCTGGCCCTGTGGGAGGATGTCACAGAGAGGGTAATGCGTTTTAAGTGTTGACAGGACGTACTCCCAAGCATTTGCCGTCAGAGCCTGGGCTGAAGAATGGGTACAGAGTCCCAGAAAGCTCAAGAGAGGTAGATGCCAGAAGGCACTTTTCTTCAACATCAAAGAAAGAAAGCCCGTCACATTCCTGATCCAGGAAAACACCTACCACGCTGCAGGGCTTGCAATTTCTTACATCAATCCCACCAGCTGAGGTGTATTCTCCCTGAGAAAACCGCAGACTGAGTAAATTCCCCTTTGGGAAAGTACTCCTTGTGCTGCTCCTCAGTGTATTTCTAACTTCCTCACCCACCACACCAAGCTCCCACTCTGATTTGTCCCCCACCTCCACTTCCCAGTAATGCTTCTCTCCTGAAAACCCTTCAGTAGCTACCACCATCGCTTTGGGCAGGATCTCTTCCTTGGTGGAGGACATGACTCTGTTCTTCTCTTTAATGATGAGGCTGGGATGTTTGCAATTCTCATCCAGAGTGATATTAACTTGAGAAAGGAAGGGGGAGGGGGGGAGGAGAAAAAGAGAATATAAAGCACCAAGTTATTTCTGATTTTCAGGAAAATAAACAGTAATCTCAAAGGAAGTGAATAAAGAGGAGAAATTATAAAATAAGGAAAAAGTAAAATAAAATATGCACCAAAAAAATCAACCCAAACAACTAAATACCCCAGGAATATACAATGTGCTTTTTTTCAGACAAAAACTCAATAATAGTATCCAGCAGGTCATGCCTCTTCTCTGATTTCACTGTTCGTCTTTGTTCTGACTGAGGGGATCTGAGCTCTCTGGTCAGAGCCCTCTGGTAGCAGGATTTTTTCAAGTAAAACAAAAAGCTGAATCTCTCAATGACAGAGAGCGTGTAAAAAGGCCCCAATTGGTACAGAAACAATTCACCCCAACTTGTGACACTGAGAAAAGTGTAGAGGGGAGAGGCCTAAGAAAACCTACTTCCCTCTTCCAAGAAATTAAAGTCTCCCCAAATCCTGACCGCCTGTGAGTTTTTGATGACATAAGGGATAGATTCTGAAATGTGCATGAAAGAAGGAGAGGTTTAATGGCAGAAGAGACTCGACTTACCTGCATTGCTTTGAGCTCTTCTGAAATCTGCACAAAAAGATGTGATTGATTAAAACGAGTGCAGGATGTTAATATTTTAGTATGGGGTCAGCGGGGCGTGGAGTTGATAAAAATAGTTTTCAGCTTTCAACTCACCCAGTTCATTCTGGACGTTTTCTGAAAAGGACAAAAAGTTATGTTATCCTCCTGCATGGCAAGACTCTTCTAGAGGGTATTTGTGAGTATTTCTGATACTACTTAAGTATAATCTGACCTAGGATGTGGGAAATTATGTTAGTTTAACCTGAGAGGGATAGAGGGTACCTAAACCCAAGCTACTCAGCTGGGCTCTGTGTAGAGTCAGGAAAAGGAGTGGAACAACAGCGGAAAGTGTTTCCTTGCCATTTCCACCATCATCTGAAACTACTCTTGGATGCCTTCATCTCTCTCTGAGGGAGTCAAGAATACTGCCTTAGCCTTGGTACCCAAAATGTAGGTAACTAGTTAGGTGAGATGAATCACCTGCAGGTACATAGAATCAGAGGATGGTAGGGGTTGAAAGGGACCTTCAGAGAACATCCAGTCCAATCCCCTGCAAAAGCAGGTTCACCCAGATTAGGCTGGACAAGGACACCTCCAGGCAGGTTTTGAATATCTCCAGAGAAGGAGATTCTACCACCCCTCCAGGCAGCCTGTTCCAGGGCTCTGGGACCCCCAAAGTAAAGAAGTTCTTCCTCATGTTCAGATGTTCCAGTTTATGCCTGTTACCTTTTGTCCTGTCACTGGGTACCACTTAATACAGTCTGGCCCCATCCTCTGGGGTTGATGAGATCCCCTCTCAGTCTTCTCCAGGCTTTTGTCATCAAAGCCTTTTGTCATCAAAGAGGTGCCCCAGTCCCCTGATCATCTTTGTAGCCCTCTGCTGCATTCTCTCCAGTCCTTGTCTTTCTTGACCTGGGGAGCCCAGAACTGCACCCAGTGGTCCAGATGCAGCTTCATGAGGACACAGTAGGAGACGATGACCTCGCTCAGCCTGCTGGCCACGCTCTTTTCAATGCGCTCCAGGAGACTGTTTGCCTTCCTGGCCACAAGGGCACTACATTTCCAGAATGGTATTTCTGATCTCAAATGATTAAAATAATTTTTAATTTAATTTAATTTAATATCCTTACCAATTCTGCTCAACATATCCTGATTTTCTACAAAGAAACAAAATTAAAAGTTACAAAGATTAAGTCAGGCAAATGATGGTACATTCAATATGCATTTTGGAGTACTAATATATAGGTTATGCACATATATACAATTAATCTCTTTATATATCTGTTTTAAATATATTAATATACATAGGCTTAATCTGTTTATCTTTGTAGAATAACAGGCATACATGACATATATTTTCTTTGGCATTAAATAATGTGTTGCAAAACTATTCCTGAACACAAAGTGTGATGAAATGAACGGAAGACAAAATCAGAAGCAATCAGGGGGGTGAATCAGAACCCCCCTGTTCTGAGCTGAGTTACAGCTCAAGCATCATAAGCATCATAAGAAAAGCAGAGTGAAACCTCTCTCAATAACACAACATATGCATATTTTCTAGCAGTAGAAAAATAAATGGCTATATATATCCCCTCCATTTATATAGAGATAGATATACACCTATAGATAAAAAGAGAGAGAATGTGTGTACACATACATATAACACGACTTTTCGATTATCTTTTTGGTTGGAATAGGGGAGTTAATCTTTGCAAATACGATGTTCTCAGAGCTTTTTCCAAGTTTAATACTCCAAATTGCATGAAACACCACTGTTTTCTTAGAACAGTCACCTGCAAAGCATCTTTCATGGCACGGTTAAAAGAATAGTGTGTGGTACTAAAAGTGAAGGAGGAAAAAAAAGAAGTTATTTTACCCTTCTGAAATCTGTTACTGTCCTCATCTGAAAAACAAAGCAACAAACCCAGAAATAGCAGAGAATGTGACATTTTCAAGATAAAGAAACACCACAAAATGTGAGGATTTCAGTGCTAAAGAGTGTTTTCACTTATGGAACTGAGGCTTAGCATTAAATTCAAAATATAATCTCAAAATAGGTGGGGGATAAACTGTCCCATGAAGATACTCATCCCCTATAAGGGACCCAGTTTATCAGTTAGACTAGATACGTAAATTCCAATGGCTAAAACCACGTGACATTGAAGATGAAAATACCAAACTATTAATTTAAGTGAAAAAATCCAGCTTTAGAATAGAAGGACATATTCAGTATGGGTCCTCTTTCATGATTTTATGATGGCTTTAAAAATAGATGATTATTGTAACCAAAGGACCCTCAAACCCAACAGAACAGAGATGTCAAAACACGTTCTTACCCAATTCCTCTCTGAGATCATCTATCTCTGCAAAAGATGTTTCAGTATTAAAACACCGTTTCTTTGTTCTTTTAAAAAAGCAAAACAACAAAACAAAACAAACTCCACACACACACACAAAACCCCAAAACAAGCAAAAAAAAACCCCACAAATACGTTGAACTTTCTATCTGTTCCACTGTCTTCTGTATAGCAAGAGCAAGTGAAACAACCCGAGCTCTGTAAAGGTGCTCCCCAGCTGTAAGGCAGCCAGAGTTAGTCTTCACGATGCTGGTACCTTCCCTTAAGGTGAGAACAAACAAACAGGTGAAGAACTTCCCCTCAGTGGAATGAAGTACTTAGGGGACCGAGCTAAGAGGAAACCCCCCAAACTATTCCTTTAATAAGGGTGTTATAGAAGGGCTTTAGCGCAGCCATCTCAGTGCTTATATCGAGTCAACCAAACCACGTCCAGATAATATTAAACATGGCTCTATAAAAGCTATAATGCTGTTTCTCTGCAGTACTGTAAAGACTATTCAAATAGTCAAAAACTGTTTAGTGGATACTGTAAACCTGTACACTCTGGCATACCCAGCTCATCTGCCCCTCAGAGTACAAGCAATCTTCCTGTTCTGCTTTGGTACGGTGCATTCCTAACTAGGCTTTATGAAAAGACTTATTACATTTATTACCTTGTATTACAAACTGAAATTCATAATGGACCATGATCCCAAAGTAAGATCACATTAACTTACCCAAATGAATCAACAGAACAATTTGCAGGCTGAAATACTGAGCAAAAAAATACCAGCCCATAGATCAAACTACTTTGTCAAGATCAAGTCCTCTTCTTTGCAGTAAGCATCAATTACCTCTAAATGCTCAATACAAAAGGTATAGCAATGATTTATTTAAAAAAAAAAGAAAAATTATAAAAGCAAACCATTCACTAATATTTCCTGAGCTTAGCTTTTATCTGGTCCTGAAGGATCGGAGAGTTTCATAGATATAAAGCACTGACAAAAACCTGTTACACCTACCTGTTAGCAATTCCCTTTGAGCATTTTCTGTGAACAGAGAAATATTTTTATACCCACAAAATAATCCTTGGAGCACTTAGCATTCAGTTTTAAAGATTACGCAGAAGTGATAAAGCTTCCATTTGTATAGACTCATAGAGTCTTTATATTGGACCAGGCCCTTAAGACCAAGTCCAACCATTAACACTGCCAAGTCCACCTCCCCAAACCATGTCCCTCAGCACTATGCGTACACATATATTGGAATCATGGAATCATGGAATCATTTAGGTTGGAANTCGCTCCAGCACCTCGATATCTCTCTTGTGTTGAGGTGCCCAGAACTGAACACCAGACTCAAGGTGTGGCCTCCCCAGTGCTGAGCACAGGGGGACAATCTAAACCTCCCTACTTCTGCTGGTCACACTATTCTTTATGCAAGCCAAGATGCCCTTGGCCTTCTTGGCCACCTGGGCACACTGCTGGCTCATGTTCAGCTGGTCTACTAGGAACTGGCACCTCACGTCTCAGGAGTCAGCTGGGATGGTCAACCTAGTCCCCAGACCACTTGGAGGGGCTGAACTTACTTTACACGCTGTCCCACACAGGAAGATCCCTCGCTGGGGATCGTGTTCTGCGGACAACCCTGAACAGGTTGCCACTTCTACACCCTGCTCAGTCACATCCCTGTGGCAGCTTTAACCAAACTCCAACATAGTGTTTGGGATGTTCTAAGAGTCTTTCTATCACAATTTCACGTAAGGCCACTAGAAATTGTTATACTGCCGCAAGGAAACTGGACATGACACCTCGGGGACTGTCAGAAACTCATTGTTCTGGAAATAACAAAGTTTTAGATAGACAGGTCAGGGGCAAGAAAACCTGTGAAGGTTTTTGCACAAAAGGTGACCCATATGCCAAAAGCTTATTGCCATTTTTTTTCAACACCACAAGGCAGAAAAGATGAAGTTAAATGAGATGCAGGAGTTCCCTCACTTCTCACCGGGAGCAGGAATCAGCAGTAGGACAGTCTTTTTGTTTTGGCTGAACATAAGGTGACTTTGTCCCCAAAAACATCATCACCGGAGCCAACAGGCAGGTAAGGCCAAAGTCCCAGTCTTTTGAAGTCTGTCATAAAAAAACCTTAGGAATAGAAGTATTTATGCCCATAGTTTCTACCACTGGCCAACATTTCTACTGTTGCACATGTTTTTTAAGGTGTTAGTGCATAAATACAGTATTAATATGACTTTTAAATGTGGTAATAGTGTGACTTACTTTCACGAGCAGTCATCTTGCTGTTGTCTGAGGGAGAGAGAGTAGAGAAGCGGAGAGAAGGATAATTTCACAACGCTTCTTGCTTGTCAGTTTTCAAATGAAACTTCATATTTCATAGTGATCATGCTTGGTGTGGAAGCAACTTATTCTCAAAATATCTTGATTGGCGTAGACTTGTATCTCTCATTCAAATAATGAGAAATCATACGGCACTTAATGAATAAAACTAGTGATAGTGAAAGCAGAAAAAATGCAGACTTGACATGCAACAGATTTGTGTTGTTGACCCATCTTAGAAAATAGCTTAGAAAGCAATAAAATGACTTACAAATAAATTAAGCCAGTGGGTACATTTGGGTATGTGAACATACTTCAGTTACTTGCAAGAATCGCTTATTTCAATAAAGAGATAAACTTGTGATAGTAATTTCACTACAGTAATGTGTCAAAAACACAGTAAAATTCCATGGTTGGACGATCATGAAGCTGATTGTTCATAGCCCTGTACCCTCCTCCCCAGGTAATTCTGGACGTGGTGATGTTGCCTTTTAACTGGATTGTATGAAGCATTCATCGTTTTAGCACTGAGTGGAACTTACTTCTGAGTTTGTAAATTGCAGCAACAACCAGGAATATGCCCAAGAGTAGGATCACGATAAAAGCCGCCACCCAAGGGGAGGTGGCAGGAAAGAAGACATCTGCAAATGGTTTCAGATGATCAGTTATAAACTTCCATGAATAATGAACTTTACATTTTGATTACATGACTGAAGTGAAAGAAAAATAATTTGGACCCTAAATTTCATTCCTAGACACCTGCTGGAGCAGTTCACTGTGGCTTTGACGTCCCTAGGTGATGTCACAAGGTGCTGGTGATTTGTGTAAAGCACCGTGTTAGAACAGGATGGAATCTTTGATGTTACAGTAATAGAAATAGGTAGCGGAAGAAAATTAGAGGAAAGGAGAGAGATGGAACAATGTGATCTCCTTGCAATTGAGAATAAGCCCCACTCAATAACAAGATTTCATTTCCTGCAGATGGTATTACACCCACGGAAGTGCATTTTTACTGTTAATATTTTGACAACCTTTGGGAGTTGCCTCTGGAAACTGGTGGTAGTTCAGTGTAAAGACCAAGAAGTATCATAGAAGAAAAGTGATCTGATTACTCTGTTCCCCTACAAATCTGTGTTCCTGGGGCAATCTGCCCTGTATGCACCAGCTTTCCTCACAGGATACAAGCTCATACTCACTTCCAATGACAACTGAAGATTCTGTTGACGTTTTCAGCAGTTTATCAATTATTTTGCAGGACACAGAGTTTCCAGAGCCTGGTTTCAGAATGATGGAGCTGCTGGCATTAGCATTGGTGATGTCAGTGGTGAGAGGAGTCCCAGTGAGATTATCTCCTCTACCATCTGTCCACAGCACTTGAACTTCGGAAAACAACCTCACAGAGAAACATTTGAGTCTAATACCATCATCCTCATAACCATCCAAGACAAGCAATGGATCATGGCTGTCACCTACAGAAGAGAGACACAAACAGGTGAACTGTGGTCAGCACTCACAGTGGTGGAATCATAGAATCATAGAATCATTTAGGTTGGAAGAGACCCCTGGGATCATCAAGTCCAACCATCAGCCCTACTCTACAAGTTCTCCCCTACACCAGATCCCTCAACACCACATCCAATCTGCTCTGAAACACAGTCAGGGATGGGGACTCCACCCCCTCCCTGGGCAGCCCATTCCACTGACTGACCACTCTCTCTGGGAAAAACTGTTTCCTCATGTCCAGCCTAACCCTACCCTGCTGCAGCTTGCAGCCATTCCCTCTTGTCCTGTTGCTCATTGCCCGTGAGAAGAGACCAGCACCAACCTCTCTACAGTGCCCTTCCAAGCAGTTGTAGAGAGGGATGAGGTCTCCCCTCAGCCTCCTCTTCCTCAAACTAAACAATCCCAACTCCCTCAATCCATCCTCATAAGCCTTGTTCTCCAGGCCTCTCACCAGCTTCGTGTCCCTCCTCTGTACTCGCTCCAGCACCTCGATATCTCTCTTGTGCTGAGGTGCCCAGAACTGGACACCAGACTCAAGGGGTGGCCTCCCCAGTGCTGAGTACAGGGGGAGAAGGGGGAAGGATGCGTAATAAGTTCTGCATGTATGGTGCTCTGTAAGTGCTTTCCTTGCCAAAATTGCAGCCCTTGCATTATTAACACACCCTCCCACAGCTGTGATCAGTCACAGCTGCAAATCTGAGGATGAAGAAAAGGAAGAAAATCACATAGACGCATTTGAAACATGGGTCATGAAAAGCCCTCCCTATTTCAAATGACCAGCATCCAACATCCTGCAAGTCAAAATTACTTTGCCACCTCCCTTTGTAACGACAATATTAGGTTATCTAGATATGTTCACTTCCCCCAATTTTCATCTCATTTAGGCTTTTGTCTTGGAGAGAATTCATGGAACAACTGTATTCCCTACAGAGCAGGTCATTCCCTGGGAAGATGGGAATCGGGGATACATCAGTTGTGTTACGCTTTGGGAGGGCCTGTCTCCCCCTGCTGACTGTACATGTCAGGGGTCTCTTCCAACCTAAATGATTCTATGATTCTATGATTCTATGTACCTTAGATAGATAGCTCTCAGGTGTACAGTTTTAATGCCTAAAACTGAGCACACTAAATCCCAGAACATGCATCTGTCTTCACATCAAGTCCAAAGAAATAATCTAAATCTAGACTTCCTTCATCAGTTCAGAAGTATTCGTAGTCTCCAAAATGGATTACGTACAGAGTGAAGTTAATGCTTTACAGAGCGAAGTTACCTGCAGTGAGATGATGTGTAGATACCAAGATGAAGGTGATGGCTGTCAGCTGGACAAAGAGTCCCATACCTACGTGAAGACAAAAGTCTGTGTTTGAATGCAAAATAAATGACATGGGGTCCTGCACAGTTGGGTTATATCACACTCAGCGTCACTCTAACACCTCATTGGCTGTTTATGTGTGCTACCCATGTGTTAGTGCTCCTCAGATAAACCCGGGGAGTGACCCAGCAGCCAGAGAAGTCCTACGACTCTTCATATGGTCTGTAAGCAGAAACCCCAACACTAGTCATTGGTTATGAAGCTCAGTTCCTGAGCTGGGCAGACATGGCTCAGGAGTACCAGGACTTGAGGTGGATCCTTGGAGTTAAAAGACAATACGAGGTAGAAAAGCCCAGAACATAAATTCTGCCTTAAAACAAAACAAAACAAAACAAAAAACCAACCGAAAAGCCCACCAACCACAACCCAACAACAACAAAAAAGGACACATTGGTATTTTTAAAATAATTTAACCATTTTTCCCCCTCAAATATTTGTAATGGAAGTAGAAAGAAAAATTTCTAAATTAACCAGGATTTTAAAGCAGAAGTTTCCCAGATTTATATAACTGAAGCCACTCTTTCNGAATCCAGCTCCTGTCGGTCACCCAGTCCAGCCTGGGGCGTTCACTGGTGCTGCTGGTGACGTGATCGTCGTCCTGGGAGCCTGATAAGGTTTTGTATAGACTGTAGACTTTTTTTCTTTATCATTTCTTTTATACTTTTTAATTTTTCTTTTTATTGTTTATTATATTATTGTTATTGATATTTCATTAAAGTAGTTTAGTTTTTATCTAAACTCCTGAATCTCTTAATCCTTTCCTCTCCTCTCTTTTCCTTGGGGGGGAGGAAGAGGGGTCATCATCTGTCCCATTGGTCAAAACCACGACATCCCTTCACACACGGAGACACAAAACTCGATATAAATATATCTCAAATACAAATGTTTCACTATGGCAATAGTAAATACTAAAAACCACAATTAAAAATAAGAAAATATTTTCCTTTGGCCTATCAAAACCCAATAAGCTCTGCACCACGTGTCCAGGCAGGTCATGGATTTGCTTCTCTCCTCCCCACCACATGCACTTCTCTCTTTTTTTGTTTTCAATACAAAATGAAAGCTCTCGTTAGTCCCGGCCTCTCTAAACTTTCTGAAGGATTTACAGAGTTTTCACTGGTTGTAATAACTAAGATTACTGAAGAATTCCCAACACATACTTTCACAGGAGGAGAAAATACATCATGGTCCAGAAGTGGCTGTTTTGCTTCAATTTTAATAAAGGTAGACCAGGAACTGAAATGACTTTAGAAGCCTAACACTTGGCTAGATAACGATACATAGTATGAGACCTACTTTTATCTTTTTGAGGCACAATATAATCCATTCCTATAGCTATTAAAGATGTGAGATTTCAACATACTATTTCATTAAGCTCAGTTTTATGCCTTCACACACGGTCTTCAGTTCTTCCTCTGCTGCTGAGATCACTAAAGAAATTGTTCCACTTTGATTTTGTATCACAGATGAGTCTTATAGAGCTCCAAGAACTGGGATACTTGGGCTTCAAGGAAATAGGAAAGGAAAACTAGAGCTCCAAGAACTGGGATACTTGGGCTTCAAGGAAATAGGAAAGGAAAAATAGAATAAAATAAGCACAGCAAATTGTGAAACACATCAGAAAGAAGTCATGAAAACAAACAGCAAAGCTTCAAGTGCCTGCCAGGTACTCTGTGGGGACTGCAGTGCCAATGCTAGCAACTGCAAAGGCTGCAACAAACACCCCAAATGGAAAGAAAAACGCCCCACACTGAACACAGCAGCTACAAGTAGAGGCAAAAAATAATTAAAAAAAATAAAAGATGAACATCAAAACTGAAAGTAATGCATTATACCATAGGGAAAAAAAAGTATTAAAAAAAAATGGAGAGGTGGTGTTAGGGATCTGTGCCCATTACATGATACCGATGCTCAACGGGGGCTTTCCAAAAGGCCTGTGCATCCACATCTCACTGTCAGAGTATGGAATTCTCTCCACTTAATCTGACCATCCTCAGCCCCGAAGCCAAATCTAACACCAAGCATGGCTTCAGGATAGACAGATGTAAAGATACGTGTGGGGTTTTCTGTCTCTCCCAAGCAGCAGTTCACCATCCAAAAACACACATAAAGCAGAGCTCAGCAAAGACAATTCCCAGATCTTTCAGGACAACACTCAGACCCACACAACACAAAGCCTCCCAGCAGATAGAGTGCTCAGAGAACATTCAGAGCTATTGCCTACAGAAGCAGCCAAATAAAGCATTGCTTTGACGGAGAGAACCACAAACCAGGGTTTCCAGAAGTGCAGCTGCTCCTTGAAGAAATCCACGTGCAGGTCTTACGTCTGTTGGCAATGCTCAGAAGGCTGCTGGCACCTTTGGACCCTCTCAGCCACTGCAATCCTGACCATAAAACTAACCTTTTTTTTTTCCAAAGGTTAGCTATTAACCTTTGCAATGTAGCACAGTGAGAGTGAAAGAAAATAAAAGTGGGTGGGGGATTTATGACCTCTGTGGTGACTAAATCTATGACAATTAAAAAGTGCAAAGAGCCCGTAGAAGATAACAGGCCATGGAAGCTTTCTGTAATGCTGTGGAAAATGGACCCCAAGATACTAGTAGGGCTGGCAAAATAGATAAAAGTTAATCTACAAGCACAATAATCACTAGAAAAATGTATTACTGCTATTGAGTGTGCTGTAAAAGTCACGTTGTTTTACCACTGCAGTAGTTACCCGATGTTTTGCTATGCCTCAGAGTGTGTGTGCAAGAAGAGGTTTAGAAGACCTGGAGGTAAAGCGGGGTAAAGAAGGGGTGGACTGTCTCCCATCTCAAACTACTATTAATATAAAGACAAAACATAGTGAGGAATGAGGAGAAAAGAGGGCAGTGGATCACTAGGTGACAATGGCTGCTCCATATTGGATGCTGTTGTGGTCTGGGCCACACTGGACAATGACAAGACAACAGATGCTTTACCCCACCTTTTGCTCCAAGGAGGGAAAGATTTATGAGTTTAGAAAAAAATGAACTACTGAGTGAAATATTCATAATATTTTTTTTTTTTAAATATAATGAAATAGACAATTTATACAATTATACACAAAATGGTATCAGGCTCCCAGGGAGGTGTCAGCAGCAGACACTGGAGAAGTTCCAGGCTGGGCTCTGTGACAGACAGGAACTTGGACTTCTGATCTTGACTCAAGAACCCACAGGTCATGATCAAAGGTAGGCAAGCAGATAGGATCCTCCTCATATGTCTGTCACTGGAGAAAAAGAGCCAACTTGACTCCATTATTCCCTCAGCTTTTACAATGAGTATAGCAGATGGGACAGAATATCCTATTGGTCAGTTTAGATCACCTGACCTGTCTGCTCCTTCCTGCTGACACCCCTACATGGAGTAAACAACTGACTCGGCTGACCCTGGTTGCCACAGAAGCAAGGATAAGAGAGAACCTCTCTCACTGAGCAGCTGGTTGGCTCTGCTCTGCTTCAAACCAGGACAGATGTGCTGGAGGAGGTCTCTTTGGGGAGACAAAAAACCTTCCTACTTGTCAGCCTGGTACTGATGGCCTGACTGGTCTTGGTATCAGAAGACAAAATACATGCCCTCCCCAAGCCAAGAGCATAAATCAATATTAAATATTTTGCATTAAACCTCCTCCTCTGGAAATCTTGTATTGTCCTGAAACTAAAGAGAAAAACAAACAAAAAAAACCCAAAACAAGCAAAAATAAAGAAAACGTGCACACACTGCAGAGAGGGAGTTTGAACAAGTGAAAGGGCAGGGGGAACAAAAACCAAAAAGAGACTCATGCTGTTGTGTCTGACGAAATACTCCATGAAAAGACAGTGTCATCTCGCCAGAGGGAGTTGTGACTTCAGCCAAACTGCGTCGAGTTTGGTGTGAGAGGAAACAAGCCTTGCTTCTGCCAGCGCTGCTGCTTTTGATGGGTTTGGAAACCAAGAAGGGCCCCCCCTTTTCCTTCCACAGGGAATGGGAAGGTTTTGGATTGTCTCTGACAAATGACATGTTTTTCCTGGAGATGTGCAGTTCCCTTTATGAACCGCTCACTTTCATCCCCCAATCGCTACAACTGCACTTCCCCAGTGACAAAACCAGTAAATGTTATTTTCTATAAAGCGTGAACTTTGTAGAGTGTCTATTGAGCCACGATCAAATGTGGTTTTGGAATTGTGTTACCTGCTCAAACAAAGTCCTCAGTAGCAAAAATTATGACAATAATTGGTGTGTCTCACCATTATTTTTTTTTTTTTTAATGCTAAAAACCTCATATGTTTGTAAATATGCTGACACGTTGGAAAAATGAGCTGTACGGACCTCTTGGAACAGGTCCAGAGG
>VZTM01012179.1:129554-201211 GCA_013400555.1 Jacana jacana | reverse complement strand
TGACTCCACCACTTCCCTGGGCAGAAGGTCATCTCTGTCTCTTCATTCCTGAGCCATCTGACGTGACCTCCCATTACCATTGTGAGCAGCCAAAAGGGCTGCTGCAGCTTTTGCACGCAGCAATGGGAAGGACCACATTTGGGAGAGTGTCAGTTACCCTTGTGACTTTTTAATCACCACAGACCTTTTACTGTGTTCATTTCTGGGCTCTACAGTTCAAGAAAGTTCTGCACTCCCCAGTTCAAGAAGGACAGGGAACTCCTGGAGAGAGGCCAGCAGAGGCTGTGAAGATGATGAAGGGGCTGGAGCAGCCCCTTCCCGCTGAGGAAAAGCTGAGGGACTTGGGGCTGTTCAGCTGGAGAAGAGCAGACTGAGAGGGGATCTCATCGATGCTGAGCAATAGCTAAAGGGCGGGTGGCAAAAGCATGGGGCCAGATCTTCTCAGTGGTGCCCAGTGACAGGACAAGGAGCAACAGGCACAAGATGGAATATGGGAAATTCCACTGCAACATGAGGAAAAGCTTCTTCCCTGTGAGGGTGGCAGAGCCCTAGCAGATGCTGCCCAGGGAGGTGGTGGAGTCTCCTTCTCTGGAGACACCCAACCCCCACCTGGACACCTTCCTGTGCAACCTGCTCTGGGAGACCCTGCTTTGGCAGGGAGTTGGACTGGATGATCTCCAGAGGTCCCTCCCAACCCCTGCCAGTCTGTGATTCTGATTTAAGGTACTATTCAATCTTTTTTCCACCGAACACTCCGCTGTAATTCAAACAGAATTAATTCATTCATTCTTTCAAGGGACTTCTGTGGCTTTTGTCATAGGAGAGGTCACACTGGAAGACCGCAACAATCCTTTAACTGATTATAATGCAGCCCCAAAAAAGCCTGGCAGGTTTTACTGGTGAGAGGCCAAACCAAGCCAGAACCCAAATCTCTCACAGCTGTAGAGGACATGGCCAACTCACAGTGATGAGCGCTGGAGGAAGGTGTTGGAGCCAGCACCAGGAACCTCTGCACTAGTACATTATTAACCAGTCTGTACTTCCAGCATGTAAAAAGATGTTGTTTCATGAGTTTCCTAATTCATTGTAGCTGGTGAGAGTTTGTGGGTTTTTTTTTCTGTTGTTTGCTTTAAACTTCTTGCCTGACCGTGTCATTACCTCCAACGCTGCCAAAAAATAACTCCTTATTCACTCTCCAGGGAGATCTTGTTTTCACACCTCTGCCTTAATCCTGCTCATTCATTCCTTGGGAGAGTTTCACGGGCTCAGCCTCCCCGCTCCATAACCTCGCCCTTCCCCGCATCTTTTCTACTCCTGTTTTCCTGCTGCATTGCAGAGGGGGTGACTGGAATTGCACCCTTATTCAAGATCACCCCAGATGCATTCTGTGGCGTACTTAGATTTTTGCTTTTATTCTCCCTCCCTTTCCCAGCAATTCTTAGCATTCCACTTGCCTTTCTGACCTCTGCTGAGCACTGAGCAGACGTTTTCAAAGAACCATCTGCAATGACGCCAGGACCTCCTTCGCGGGCTAATTTAAACCCTATCATTGTGTCTGCACTTGACTTTTATCGACGTGGAATCTCAGCAGCTATTTGATTGCCCAGACATTTGGGTATTGTCAGATTCTTCTGCAACTTTCTGTGGCCACATCTACTTTTGCTTACCTGGAATAACTCTATGCCATCAGCAGATTCTGGCACGTCACTCCCGCCTGTCTCCCCTTTCCAGCTCTTTTTTGAGTACATTAAAGGGCACAGGTTTCCAAACCAGGTAATTGTTAATCTCCCTTCACTGTGAAAGCTGTCTGGTTGTTTGGAACTTTTATTTCCTACTTATAGCTGGTTATCCATTCAGAAGAGAAACTTTGCTCTTAATCCTGGGTTCCTTTTATGCACCCGCTCTCTTTAAAAAAACCCCTATATTATGTGTGCAAGGCACGAGTTTTCTCTGCTGAAGTCACAGCACCTCTTCCAGAAAACACCGTAGTCTGTGTGTGTCTGCTCACTTCTGATAACTCCAATGATCTGCAGCATAGGACATCTGACCAACCCCACAGCATTGATTCTGTGACTCTGTGATTATGTGACATAGGGACTAGACATAACCTGGTCAAAGAGGAGAAATGCTGCTACGTGAGCCTGCTGGAGTTGCTCATAGGAGTGCATTCTTCCAGTGCAGCAAAGGGAAAACACAGATAAGAAGGGATTACAGGAGAAACTTGAAGAGATGCTGGAGCAAAGTGCTAAGCCAAAGAACCTATAAAACTGGAAAACTGACTTTGTCAGAGCTTTTGCCTGTTGATGAAACCCCCACGCACAACGGAGCACAGCATCTGAATTCAGCGCACCGAACCCAGCTAGAGGCACTGCTTCACCAGCCTTAGGGCAAAGCTGCAGGTGAATACATACAGCCCCTTCCCTTGGTCTGAAGATCTGCTCTCTCTGAAATGCTTTTCTCTTAAATACTTAGCTTGATGGAGGCCATTTCTCATTCCTGCCAGAGGGGGAAGAATTGCTGGGCTTGGATATAAATAAGACCTGCCAAGGTAAATCACAGCTGGCCAATAGCCTGGCTATTAACATATTTGAGGCCCCGAGTGGTTAGGCTCAGAGGGCCTAGGAAGGATCAGGAGTGCAGTTAGTCTGATATTTCCTACCCTTTTACATCTGAGTGTACTTCCTCGTGGCCCACAACAACCAGTTGTGCCAGCTGAAACGGCAGATTTATACAGGCAGACTCCTTTGCACCGTCTAGCAATGGGTAAAGATTAACATTGAATTTGTCCTGAATTGTATTAAATGGAACTGACAGCGAAATAAAATCTGCAATTCTGGGTTTTTTTTTCCTGTTGGCTACTGATCCTGTGAATGTGCATGGAAAGGAAGTTGTATCCTGCTCTCCATCATATCGATCTAATTCTGGATTCAAAGCTTTCGCTCCAGATACTGACCGGTATAACAGGATTAACTTGACCCACAGTCTTTACAAGGTTGACCTTCAGAATAGAGCTTCCTGAACACCCATCCTGCCTCCTCCTGAGGGAAGAGAGATGAAAGTGAAGAATGGCACCGGGGGGCATTTAGGAGGTATAGGAAGATAACATTAGCAAAGATAAAAGACATCTTCCTCAACTAGTATCTGGGAACTAATTAGGTGTTGAAGGAGCCATGGAGGGAGATGGAAAATCTGTTTGCCCAGCCAATTTTAACGCAGCCAAACAGCCTTTTACTGTACATCCTGCATGGATAATTTATGATGGCTAAGAAAAGATACGCCCCGTTCTGACTTTCAGTGATCTAAAGCCAAAATCTGTTCCTTGTTTTGAGACAGCAGACTCTTTTTCACTCATCACTCATCCATTGCCCTCATATTCCTGAAATGAAGAATGCCCGGGTCCAAACAGAGATGGTGCCACCTCCAACAACCCGCTTAAGGGGCAGTGAAGCTCAGGGCAGACTCTTCCAAGCTGTTGCAGACCAGAACTGGTATCTTCACGTGATGCAGTCCCAAATGACTCTGAGAAGGCAACTCGGGGTCTGAAAGCAGGGTAATGGTACGATGGAGCAAATCCACACTACCTGGGAGCCAAGGACAGGGCTCCAGATAGAAATACTGCGTTGATAACACCGTACCACTTCCAGGAGCTCAGTGATCTCTGAGCCATGCACAGAGCGGCCTGTGCGCAGCGAGGTACTCCCTTGTGTACGTATCCTTTGCAATAAGACGGGATTCAGGCCAATTATTTTTCATTCAATGTAGAAGTAAAACAGTGCATTCCCCATGTTTAGCACAGAGGGCTCAGTTTGGCTCTGCTGTGACATCACCATCATTTTATTTTCCTCACTGGATTTATGTCAAGTGTTTCTTCCACAACATACAAGCACGACGGTTTCTCAGGCAAATATATGAATTTTTAAGAGGAATAAACAAATTATCTTCTCCCCAAAACTCAAAAAAATTACTTCTGATGTGATTGGAGGGAAAACCTTTCAGACGGAGACCCAGCACGAATATTGACTTCTGAGATCATGTTGGTAAAGTGGAGTATCTGAAAGAAGATCCTCATAATGGAAATTGCCAGGCAACTCATCATCTCTGCCGCTTATTCGGCCTCTAATAACAAGCTCTATTTTTGCATTCAGCCACTTGCGACCTTTAGCGTGTTATGTTAAACCACCTCATCCCCCCAAAACTGGGAGATGATTTGTGCTGGGCTGTTCACCTTCTTTAGAAGGTGGAGTCATTTGTTGTGAAAGCCTTGAGCCTAATTCCTAGAGGAGAAGGAGGCCTATCACCCGTCTCGCCTCCAGCTGTCCCGGTGACTTCCAGCATTCCCAATCTCTCTTTCAGCTTCAGTTTCTCCCTCTTTAAAACAGCACTAATGCTACTTATCACATTTTATTCCAGCTCTGCAGGGCACACGCTGCTTCTTACAATGGCCATATGTGCATCACTTGGCACAACGAGGAGCCTGACCAACGCTGCAGGCTCGTTGCCACAGCTAACATGAGTTTGAAGCAAGTTATCATGCAGTCCTTGTCTCAGCCCCTAGTGCAGCTGAGACCATGACCATGAGGGAAACTCTGGCCATGTTGAGGTCAAGAGGCTTTTGTCAATACTCTTCACTCAAGCAACATTTCAGGCAGCCACAGGAGGGCATTCTAGGGTGGAGAACACCTTGAACATCTACCCTTAGACTCACCTACTGAACTAGCTGCTTCACCATTAACGTATTTTCAGTCTACATTGCTCCTTTCTTACATAAAGAAAGATCTCAGTGGGATCAAACACGGACAATTTACAGCAATTTACAGCAAAACTTTTTGTTATGATACACATTAAATGTTCTACCTAAACAGATGTGTGGGATCATTTAGGTCTGAAAAGGCCTTTAAGATCACCGAGTCTAACCATTAACCCAACACTGCCAAGTTATCACTAACTCAGGACCCTCAGCACCAGGTCTACCCATCTTTTAAATACCTCCGGGGACAGAGATTCCACCACATCCCTGTGCAGCCTGTTCCACTGCTTGACAAAGCTTGCAGTGTAAAATTTGTTCCTAATATTCATCCTAAACCTCCCCTGGCACAACTTGAGGACATTTGCTCTTGTCTCATCACCTATTCCCTGGGAGAAGAGACCGACTCCCCCAGCTACACCCTCCTTTCAGGGAGTTGTAGGGAGTGAGAAGGTTTCCCCTCAGCCTCCTTTTCTCCAGGCTGGACACCCCTAGCTCCCTCAGCTGCTCCTCACTAGACTTGTTCTCCAGACCCCTCACCAGCTTCATTGCCCTTCTCTGGACATTCTCCAGCCCCTCAATGTCTTTCCTGTTGTGAGAGACCCAAATCTGGACACAGCATGAGATGGGATGGACTCAACAGATATCTCTTGTACACAGATGCAGCTTACAGAGGTGGGATGATAAAGGATGATACTTGTCCCCGGGAAAGGGAAAAAATCAACAGAATGTCACTCTGTTTTTCATGAAAAGTAGTATTTTCAATGTGCTACAGCTACAGGGCAGGTCTGTACGCAGCACAGCACAGAGTCCAAAACTGCTTGGTTGGTCTGTCCTTGTCTTTCTCATGGAGATCAGGACATGATGGGAGAAGGGGAGCAAAGGGCCCTGGAAACCTCTCCCAGGCATCAGCAAACAGAGAGGAGATGGGTCCAGCAGGAGACTAATCTGGACACATCACTTCCAGCCTGGTTCTTTCTGACCTTTCTGTGGGACCAAGGCAGTTTGGTGGCATACATTCCAGATTCCTCATCTGTGTAACAGACCACAGACAGGTCAACCACTTTAAACCAATTTGGATCCTTCAGGATGCCAAATTGTTTCTGTTATGGAATATGCACATAATTACTAGTAAAATCCCATTTGAAATGTTTACCAGGGAATACAAGTTTAGCCCATATCAAGGACTGAAAAGTCAGGAGAAAATGAACAGAGCATGTTTTAATCAGAAGAGAAGTCGTTTTCCAACCACTATAAATAGAAAAGGCTGGGAGAACGCATCCGACAAGCAGAAGAAAGTGTGAGGAGGGTAAAATTCCACAGTGTTTTGGCTTTGGACTTCAGAAGGTAGTGACTATGAGATAGTGTGAAATACAAAGAAGCCTTTGTTGTTTACATCTGAAGTTTAAAAGTGGCACAGTGTGAATAAACAAAGGATGTTCCATGAAACGCTGCAGCAGCGAAGCACTCGCTCCGCTTGAGTTCCAGAAACGGCATGTAAATAGAGGCATCGCCTCCTTGTTTAAAAAAGAGAAGGAGGTAAACTTTAAAGCTTGCCTTCCAGAAAATCTCATTTAGCCAGATCTTTAGGGTTTTGATAGGCTTTTAAGTGGTAGAAAACACACAAGCTTAATAAGATGAAGATCTGGATCGTTTAGCATTTGCTTTCAGGTTGGTTAAGCTTCCTACTAACGATAAGAGTACACGGCCTTTGGGAAACCTGAATTAGCTACTCACTATCTTTTCTGGGAGAAAAGGGAAAACAAGAAAGCAAAGGTTTTGCTCTCAAGTCCTGGGATAATACGTAGGAATATCGATATTTTGTGCAGACATAAATAAAGTCACGATAGTTCCACAGGTTAACCGACTGCTTCACACGAGGATGCATTATGATCACTGATATGGAGAGGATCTAAAGATCCATAGATTCCATTAGATAATCACAAGGATACTTCACACTGAGCAGTTAGGAAGCATCAAATGTGATTCAAGACAGTTACAGCACCTGTAGATACCTTCCAGTGCAAAGATCTTTGACAAATTCTAGGACTCTTTAGCCTGGAGAAGAGAAGGCTGAGGGGAGATCTTATTAGTGCTCACAAGGATCTGTAGGGTGGGTTGAAGGAGGATGGAGCTGGACTCTTCTCAGTGGTTCCTAGTGACAGGACAAGGGGCAACAGGTACAAGCTGGAACATGGGAAGTTCCATTGGAATATGAGGAAGGACTGCTTTGGGGTGAGGGTGGCAGAGCCCTGGCAGAGGCTGCCCAGGGAGGGTGTGGAGTCTCCTTCTCTGGAGACCTTCCAGCCCCACCTGGATGCAGCCCTGAGTGCTGTGCTCTGGGCAGCCCTGCTCTAGCAGGGAGTTGGACTGGTTGAGCTCTAGAGGTCCCTTCTGACTCTGACAATTCCCTGATTCTGTGATACCATGATTTTTTCAATATTCTAACCTATTCCTATGGCATAGAGAGAGGGTAACTTTTGATGAAGTTTAAAAAAATAAATTGTTATGGTTTGAATTTGCTGTAAGTGAGATCTGGAGCCAGCAGATGAAACCACCTTTTCAATAAGCCTGTACAACCCTGAGAATTCCCATGCAGATCTGTTAGCTTTGCTTGTTTGATGCTGAAACCAAGTGTTGTCTCAGCGGGAAGGAGGGTAATGCTGTCAGCTCTACAGTTATTTGTGTTCAGTGAACTCTGAGGCAGCTCAGGGGAGAAGAGACATGCTCAGGAGACCAGCAAGTTCCATAAAAGATGGATGGGAAGCCCTATCCCACTGGAGCAGCATCTAAAGGCCAGAAGATGCCTCTCCAGGACATCATGAAGGTGCACCAGGCAAGAGAATTAAACTCCAAGGATTTGGCTCGCGGCCCTAAACTGATAAAGCAGTGGAGGGAAACGGGCACAGCTGGGGTCAAACAGAAGCTGGTGACCTACTAACTCCAGTGTCCCTCACTGCATGACTCTGCTGAGGTTGTATCTAAACATCCGTTCCTCTGGAATCAGCTCCACAAAAGCTACCTAAATTGCTGGTGAGTTACCAGCACAATTGCACATGGCAAAATAAGACACAATTAATCCAATTTTCTCCAATCCTTACCCATACAGACCCTTTGGTGAAGGTTTTGATATGGACTGTGGCAACCAGAGTTTTTTTTCATAGCTGGTTCACCATAGACAACCTAAAAAAATCCGAGTTATTCTTCATGCAGTTATACCCACTTTTTGTGTGAGAGCCTGCGAAAGCAGCTGGGTTCTGCTTCCAAGCCCTGAGACTGAAAGCTCAGTGATACCCCTGAAACCTGCAAATACCTGGCAAAGAAGCCAAACTTTGGCTGCCAACTAGAAAAGCAGAAATACGACCTGTGCTCTCTGTGAAGCGAGTTCACTCCAGCAGCCCAAGCTCTGTGCATATTTATTTAATACAATTTATTACAATTACATGCCTTCTAGTTTTCAAAACTGGTCGCTTGTGCCTGCAGCAAAACTATTTTACCAGAAGAGGGGAAAAAAATGTGCTTGGTCAGAACATCAGCTGGAAAACCAGCACATTTATTTCTTCCGAGCCCTCTGGCAGCTGCCAAAAGTGCTGAGAGTAAGGGCAGCACAGGGGAAGGGGTAAAAACAAAAACCCTTCATGAGGAAACAGGGAAAAGCCTACAGCTTCAGCTCCTTCTCTCACCATCCCTGACTGAGCTTTGGGACCAAACTGCTCCTGAGCACGACAGGGAGCGATGCAGTACAGGGGACCTATGAGCTGTCTTTTAACTCAAGGTACCTTCAATTACCAACATGTTTCTTTCACAAGCTGCAGCAATTTCTTACTGAAGAGGTGCACCTTAGACTACCAGAAAAAACACAGTGAAGGCCTCCAGAGCTTCTTTAGCTTTTCCACCTGCCACTTCCTGGAAGAGTTTAGATGCAAACTGCTCTCCAATGTGAGCAGCAATCCCCACCAAAAACACAGCTATCAGGAGGGGCTTGGGTGTTTGAATGAGATTCACAGTCATAGAATCATAGAATCACAGAATCACAGAATGGTTTGGGTTAGAAAGGACCTTAAAGATCATGCAGTTCCAAACCCCTGCCCTGGGCAGGGACACCTTCCACCGGACCAGGATGCTCCAAGCCCCCTCCAACCTGGCCTTGAACGCCTCCAGGGATGGGGCAACCACAGCTTCTCTGGGCAACCTGGGCCAGGCTCTCACCACCCTCACCCCAAAGAAGTTCTCCGCGAGATCTAATCTAAAATTTCCCTCTTTCAGTGCAAAACTGTTACTCCTTGTCCTATGGCTTCACTCCCTGATGAAGAGTCCCTCCCCATCTCTCCTGTAGCCCCCCTTTAGAGACTGGAAGGACACTATCAGGTCTCCCCCAGAGTCAACAAGCCAATTTGTCAGTAAGCTTAGAAAATACAAGACCACCTTGGACTCGGGGTCAAATTCCACCCTTCGTCAAAGCCTTCCAGCATCGACAAAACAGAGTTATGTGGCTGGAAAGGGGCTTTGATTTTGGCCATTAGCAAAACAAAACACCGAAGGGATCGTGGCAGGAGAGGGAGGAAAGAAAATGCAGGGAATGCACTTTACATTTTCAGCGAGAAACCTGGCATTTGCAGCTCATCCTCTCCCTGCCAGCTAGAGAACAGCAGCGACTTGGCAGCGGTTTGATAGCCAGATGTCACCCTCATCTGGTTGCCTTGGCTCGGGCCTCTTGTTTGAAATGAACAGCAAAACAGAGCGAGCATGGGGTCTTCCCCACCGCGAGAAAGAGAAGGAGGAAAGGTCTTCTGGGCGATGCCGTAGTCCCCCGAACCTGGCACTGCTCTGCAGCGTTTTGTCGGGTTTAGAGCCCTCACCAGGGAAAATCTGGGAGGTGGAACCGGGAGTTAAAGGGGATTTAAGGATTTGTTTGACAGCTGTCTCTCTTCGGGTGATGAATACAGAACAAACCATTTCCCTCCCCACACACCCTGTACTTCCCCGAGGCAGCTTTGAGCACATTTTGGTACTCGGAGTCCTGGGTGCGTTTCCCGGAGATAAAACGCTGCAGTCACATTGCTGTGTTCAAATGCATTGCTACGTCTCCCCTCCGCTGCACATTTTCAGTTGGTTGCTTTATTTAAGGAGAGAGATCATTTATTTTCTGCATTTCTACCATATTACCCTAAACAGGAGAAAAGCACTGGGGCAGCCCCCATCTCAGACCTGCTGGTTTTCTAGTTTGCTGATACTGAAGCTAGGAGAAGCTATTAAAATGCTCTGATAAATATAGAGGTATGCAGTCTAACATTGCATATTCCTCCTTCCACACAGAGTGATAGAATGGTTTGGGTGGGAAGGGACCTTAAAGACCACTCAGTTCCAACCCCCTTCCCTGGGCAGGGACACCTCCCACCACACCAGGCTGCTCAAAGCCCCATCCAGCCTGGCCTTGAATCCTTGAACCCCTCCAGGGATGGGGCAGCCACAGCTTCTCTGGACAACCTGGGCCAAGCTCTCACCGCCCTCCCACCAAAGAAGTTCTTCCCCACATCTCAGCTCATAATCTCCAGCAGAAGAGTTGAACTAATGGGCAAATGTCTGCCAGGGCTTTGATGTGGCAGCTAAGCCACAAATGCCCCTAGCCCCAGGAGAGAAGAGAGACAAGCATGTACCCTTCTTGCTAGGACCCCACGTGACTGACCTTGTATCAGAAGGAGAATTACTTTTTAAACTGAAAGCCTGATAGCGCGCGTGTATGTTTGTATACACATCAGTATGTGCGAGAAGAAGGCTGCTTTGTGGCAAAACCTGCCAACAAACCCATTTTTTTGTCACCATCTGCTCAGAAGAGAGCGAGCACCTGTTAGGAGCAGCTGCTTGAATGCAGAATGTAGGTAAGAGGAAAAATCAGTTTCATTTTGGAGTTGGCCTGCTGCAGGTAGCACATGGCTCTCACCGCCAAGGATGCCAAGCGGTCCTTTTTAAGCTCGTCCTAATTAGGAAGTGGCTTGAGCGGTATGAAATCTCAGAAGTGTTCATTTTTGGTTATTACAGCCAAGTCCAGAGAAACAACGGGGTTCCCCCTCCTCTCCTTGCTGCCGCCCCCCAAAACACCTCCCCAGCTTCCCTCAGGATCTCTGCCCTCTCCCTTGCCTTCTCCTCTTTTTCTGAAGCAGGAGCTGACGGACGGTTTGGAGACGTCGCACGTGGCTCTGTGCCTCTCTTGGCATGGTGGGGCATGTTGCTCTGAGGAATCACAGCGTTAGCAACACCCCTCTCTACTCCTTCCTTCGGAGAACAACTGCTTCCCTTTTGCTGCCTCTTCACGTCCAGCTCAGCGTGGCTCCTTCAAGGGCTTGAGGAGAAGGAAAGGAAGGGGCTCGGTCCAAGGGCTTGCTGTGATCAAGGCTACAAGGCACCAACAGACCCAGTCATTTCTCCAGGGGAAGCCATGGGGGTCCCACCATCTAGGAGTGGGCGGGAGAGACACATTAAAGGATTTCCCACAGTCTTCCAAGTGATACATCCGAGATCACAAGTCGGTGTGGCCTCTCCCACCGTGCCTGACACCACGGATGGTCTCAAATCTGCTGCCCTCAATCCATCCTTACAGTATCTGTGTTTCCATTGAAGGAATAAGGTCATTCAGTTGGTTCTCTCCCAACCTCCCACGCACAGACTGCTTCTGTCTCATTTTCTTCAGCTGGTGGATGCAGCCCTTGTGCCCCCACAGCTGAGCTTGTCTTGCAGGGCCTGTGCCACACAGCCCCTCTCATCTTCTGAAAGCAGCCAGCATCTGCCTTTCCCAGGGTGCCAAAGGGCTTTTGGTCTTCAAAATGAGCCAGCTCGCAGGGGATTTTCCTCTTGCTTCTCTTGACCATGCATCACTACATCTGATAATCATCAGGGCAGGTATAGTAGCCCTATAAGAAGCTCCTACATCTGGGTAACAGCAACAGGAGATCAATGCATGGGTTTCCCTTGCAATAGGCACTGATATTTAGGAGCTCCTTCAGGCTCAAACGTTTTCCCTTTTTCTCTTCTCCCCTGGCCTGAGTGTCACAGGGTGCTCAAAGGTGAAAATACAGAGGCTAATGCACAAACACAGGGAGAAAAATACCCCCTGAGAAACAGGGGATATTCCCCAAGTGTTTTTGACACTCCAACCTCTGCAGAGCATAAAAAAAACCCAACCCAACAACCCTGATTTCTGGATGGGAAAACACCCACCCAGTTTGGGCTCTGGAATCGAGAGCAAGTTTATGAGACTGACAGAGAAATAACATTTCTTCTGCTTGTAACGGAGTAGATTTGATCTTGATGCAATGAAACACGCCTGAAATCACACAAAGCCATCCCAGGGAGTCACTTCTCTGTACAAAGCTGTGCTTCAAATGTTGTGGTTTAGAACAAATACCTTCGGTCAAGCAGGATCTTTTTTTGTCTTAATGCGGATTTCTATCTGCAGGCACATCTGTAAGCATATAGATTCATGCCTCCTGGGACATGCCTAATGGGCTCTGAATTCCCCCTGCCTCCTTTCTTTTTAAAGCATTGGCTCTATGGTGGGAACACTGAACAGGGTCTTTCACTGATGGATGTTTTTCCATGTTGGATTTCAATGTACAAACTGAGAATCGTGGCTTATTATTGCCATGAGAAACAACAACGGAAAAGGCAAGAGCCATAGATTAGGGAGTCAGTGACACGGAAACATCTGAGGATAGGATGAGCTAATTAATGTTACCCTCTGCCCTCTAAATTAGTCATACATTTACTTAAGTGCTTCTGCTCACCACTCGCTGAAGGGCAGCGGTGCAGGAGTGTGCAGAGAGGGTAAGGGCTGTTCTAGCTCCTTTTAGCCAACAAAGCCCATTTGATAGCAGGGTAAACCTCCTCCTCTTTTACACCCTGGGATTCACCACTGAGTTTGGGCCATCAGGGGGGAGTCTGGGATGCTGAACAGCTCAGTGCTGGCTTAGCATGTGGAGGAGAAGAGGAAGAGGCCATTAGAAAAAAGGCTGCTGAGCTCAGCGTTACGGTTCATGAGAGCAGAAATCAAAGGTGTCTATGCCCAGGCATGAGAGTACCCCACCAGGAAAGCTTCCCCCCAGGTACAGCTAAAGAAACAGAGGCTAAATCCATCCTGGAGAGCAGCCCAGTAGAGCTCTACCACAAAGTAAACCCACTTGGGGCACCCTAAACTATTCAAATATTAATAAGAATATTAATATTTTAATTTTTACCACTTTTTTTTACCACTTTCCTACCACTCAGCTGAAGAACCACCAAGTCAGGGAAAGAGCTCAGTCTTGGAAACAATCTGGTGAAAAGTCACAACTCTCCTGGCTTTTCCAAAAAAAAATGAAAAAATAAAAATTCCAGCGATCGAAAGGAGGAAAAAAAAAAAGAGAAGAGGAAAAAAAAAGGCCTTGTTCATGCTGTTACAGTTTAGGAACTGCTGGCATCCCTGTCTCCGAAAGGAAGGGGAGCAGAGAGCTGACTGCTCAGCAGCTGAGAACGTGTGTTCTGGAAGCAGCACACCCGAGCAGATGGTGAAATGATTACTGCCAGTAAATGTTAGAGTCCTCTTTTTTTTTTTCTTTTTAGAAAAAAAAAACCAAAAAACAACTTGAATTCTGAACAACAGGGGAAAAATAATTACAAAGAACACATGAAAGCAGCTTGATTTCCTTTCTTTTTCTTCTCTGCAAGCGTATGTGTCTCGTTCCTGCCCAACACCTAACGCTGCAAAAACCAGAACGTGGACGTTCCCTGGGCTCTCTTGGATTAAAATCCAGCAACAAGCACGTTGTTCTGGTGAGTTTAACACGGCTCTTGTATGTAAAGCCGTGTGCTCACCGGGAAATAAGGAGGTACAGGATCATGTCCTGTGTATAGGACCTTAAAAATGAGAGACAGGGGAAGGAAGGAAGGATGCAGCTGTATATATGTCAGGCTTTAAATAGACTCCGTACCAGCTCGTGGTGTTACAAACAGCACTTGCCTTTCCTTCCCATCATCAGGTGGTTTTGATTTCCCTCAGAACCCTTCTTCACCCCTGTCTCCTCGCCCAACCTCTGCCAGCCCCTCTCCAAGCTCCGCGGACTGGGGGTTTCCTCCCATCAAGGTCCTGGTCCCAGCTCCCATCCCTGATGTGTCCCACCAGCCCTAAGCAATTTCTAATCCCGTTATTCCTCTCTCTCAGCCTCACCTTGCTCTTTCCTTTCCCTTCCTAAATCCTTATTTCTTTCATTTTTGCCTTCCAGCCACGCAGCTTGTCCCTCCTCATCGCACTTGGGACCATGGTTGTAAAACACCAGGAGAATCCAGCTCCCAACAAACATCAACCAGGAGGGCAAGGAGCATCCCAGCCCTGTCTCCTGGGCAGCAGTGGAAAAGCCAAGCTGTGACAACAGGGGACGGACAGCAAGAGCAGCACAACACCCCAGTTTTGAAGGCTTCAGCTGTTAAACAATGCAACATCTCTCCTAAATATGTGGGATTTTTAAAAAAAGAGAAAATAATAATATGAAAAATGCCTGCAAACTACGAAAAGACAGGGAAATTTCCAAAAGGATTAAAAAAATCATGCACAGACAACACCCCCTTAGCGAATTTCAGATCTCTGCTCTGCAGCAGGGAGGTACCAGGGCGTCTCGTAACCAGGTTGGGAGAAATATTTTAGTCTTGAAAACAACATGTTTTTCTCCAGCTTCCTGCTCTGAAGGATTTTGGCTGGGTCTTTAAAAATATCAGTCTGAGGAGGCAGAAAACTAGCGTGGAAATTTTCACACCCCTCCCCCCTGAAATTATCGTTTGCTAAAGTATCAATCAAGCGAGGAGAAGACTTCTGAGAGGAACTGTCAGACATCCCTAAAATGGGGAGCATCCAGCTCCGCCTGCAAGACTGAGATTGAAAGTTACCTCTTCCCTGTCACCCATTCACATTTTATTTAAAGGTAGGAGGGTGGTTTTTTTAATGGAACCAGTATAAGGCAACTGGCAGCAGGATGGCTCCATCCAACACCTCTACAAGAGGTGTAGCAGCAGCTACATGCTCAGGACCTCCCACATAACATGAACTTAAGAGAATGGTCCAGTCCACCATCAACATCAAGAGATCTCCACCTCCAGAGAGGAGTTCAATCCTCTTAAAATTTGCTTTGCCATCCAGAGGTGCCTACACTGCTCCATCAACTGCAGAAGACCCCATCATTTCCTTATTCCTGGGTCAGGTGCCTCAGTTAGGCATGGTGAGTTCATGCTGGGGAGTCTGGGTCAAAACAAACAGAATTTGCAATTAAAAGGCTGAGACTTCCCTGGGTACTTTGTTTTTTTTTTTTTTTTGTGACCACATAGGAAAATGAATGGTGAAAATATTATTATTATTATCTATTATTATTACCCATGAAACTCTCTTCTTTGAAAGTCGGGCATAATTTTTCAAGGTGAAACCTAACAGTAGTTAAAGAATAAGATTTTAATTTCAGTTATAATAATTCTGAGGCTTTGCAGGGATATTTTCAATTACAATCACAGCTCTTATCCCTCGACAGCTTCCAGGAAAGAAAAGAGAGGGGTAATTGAAATGTTGCATCTTCATTCAAAGGCTCCACCACTTACCAAACAAAACCGAAATGAAGGGTGCCAAGAAAGTCAGCAGTGGACGACTGCATGAATACTTCTCTCCTTGAGATACAGCACTTGTATCAAGGACAGACACCATCAATAATGACAACAGCAGCATTTGTCTTTGCGATTTACCCGTAGTCAGGGCCCACCACTCAAATCCTTGCTTAAATAGCAATAGCCTAAATGGAGTCAGGCAGACACCGGGCCTTGTAGCGAGGCGGCACCAGCTTCTGGGTTCAAAGGCTGAGCGTTTGAGCTGTGTAATAATGGATAGCATTGCAAAGTAGTGTGTTGAAAAGCAAATATTCCTACAGATGAAAATACCCTCTTCCCACAGAGCGGGATCTTGCCTCTCCCCTCCTTCTGCACTGCGGCGCTGTGATTTGAAGGAAACCACCGGCGACACTCGTGGGTTGACACTTCGCGCGGAGCTACACGGGAACAGGACGGGGTGGGGGGTTGATGCTTTGAATTTGCTATTTCAGCTAAAACTGAGCACAGTTATCTGAAACGCAGTATCTGAAATACCCACACGTTTCCCAGCTGATCAATAAAATAAAAGTCGATAGAAAGAGAGGAGCTGTGCAAGGGATTCCAATTCGATTTGAAAATGACCCGTTTTCAAGGTGATTTCCACGTTCACTGAGAGTGGCAAAGAACTTGCCAGGTCGAGAAGCAGCTCTGAATCTCTTCTGTTACCCCATCTTAAAGTACAATTACTGAAAGCTCCCTCTGCCTGTCTTTTGAAAACATATGCCTTCAGCTACTGAAGGTTTGTTATTATCCTCTCTGAGCCTGGCTTGGTGGAAGGCCCCACAGTTCTCTCCTTGTAGGGTTTACAAAGTGATATGGTTATGGTTAATGGCATGGCCTTCAACAAGGCCAAGTGCCAGGTCCTGCCCTTGGGCCACACCAATCCCATGGATGGCAGAAAAGGACCTGGGGGTGCTGGTCGATGAGTGGCTGAACACGAGCCAGCAGTCTGCCCAGGTAGACAAGAAGGCCAAGGGCATCCTGGCTTGTATTAGAAATAGTGTGACCAGCAGAAGTAGGGAGGGGATTGTCCCCCTGTGCTCAGCACTGGTGAGGCCACCCCTTGAGTCTGGTGTCCAGTTCTGGGCACCTCAACACAAGAGAGATCTGGAGGGGCTGGAGCGAGTACAGAGGAGGGACACGGAGCTGGGGAAGGGCCTGGAGAATAAATCTTATGGAGAGCAATTGAGGGAGCTGGGACTGTTTAGTTTGAGGAAGAGGAGGCTGAAGGGAGACCTCATCACTCTCTNGAGGCCAAACTGTACTCCAAGGCCTTGGTACAACCCCAAAGGTGTGATATTGTCTTCACGATCCCTCCAAGTGCACCAAGGAGCCACGGGAAGTAAATGTTCCTGCTACGTCTGTCTATAAGCACATGCTGCCTAATGCCCATTTCACAGGATGACAAAGGCTGGCTTAGAATCCTTATTAAAAATATCACCAAAAAAAGTTGGGGTCAAATCCTTCGTGGTAAAATTTAATGTGGGATCCTACAAAGTCAACAGGAGATTTATGAATCTGTAGATGAGGGGTTGGGGCAGGCCCATTCCCAGCTTGTGCCTCTATTTGCCCTCTTCTAAAGCAGATGTTCCATCTCTACCCACAAAAGAGACATTTCCCAGTTAAATCAGGTAATATGAGGACACCACTTGACCTTGGCATTGCCTGACCTGCTGAGGAGTCTCAGGAGATGCAACCATGAAGACCATGCACCTTTTTGCTGGAAAAAGTGATGATTCTCATGCCAACCTTTTGCTTTCCTTCCCTCTAGTCAGGATGCATCCCATCCCTCATCATGACAGAAAACCCAGCCAGGCTGAAGCTGAGCGAGCCAAGCAGTACAGAAAGGATCAACCTGTTACCTCTGCAGCCACAGCTCCTAAGAAGCATCTCCTGGGAACTTAAGGAGGTATTTTAACTTTCAGCAGAGCTTTGCTCTTCACCTTTATCTAGATAGTGCTTCTGAAGTGCTTTAAGGACCTGGGGCAAAATATACAAGATGAACCTCAGACTAATTCCACATCGGCCCGTTGTATCTGGCCTCTTAATGAGTATAATTCATAGAATTCCACTAACATAAATGGATTCCAACCATCCCTGCCCCCCCAAAAAGGAATCAATTGAGGGAAAATGGTCCATGACAGGAAAGAATGAGAGATCGATTAAATATTTAAAGTGTTACTGTAAATGAAGGAGACGCACGAGCCAGGTCAGTAATGAGCTTCCCTCTAAGCCACTGGGAACCTACATTAATGCTGCACTTGACTCCTGCAGGTCTCTCCCACGCGCCAGCAAAACTCTCCCAAGTTGCCCAGCAGACACGTAAAGTGGTGTGTGAGCCCCTGTGTGTGTGTGTGTGTGCAAGATGGAAAGACACAGAATTAACTGCTTCGGCGCTTCCACTGCAGTAAAACAGGAGAAGAGAAGAATGAGAAAGAAGTTTTTTCTTTGGATCTGGGGCTGACTTCGAGCAACAAACAAGATTCTGACTCTGTGAAGCCTCACAAAGCACGGAGTAAATGGATTACATAGGCTGAGCCTCCTTATTGTTTGAAAATAAACTAATAGAATCATAGAATCATTCAGCTTGGAAGAGACCCTTGGGATGATGGAGTCCAACCATCAGCCCCACTCTACAAAGTTCTCCCCTATACCAGATCACTCAACACCACATCTCATCGACTCTGAAACACACTCAGGGATGGGGACTCCACCACCTCCCTGGGCAGCCCATTCCAGGGTCTGACCACTACTGGAATTAACCCTCATTTCACTGTATTTATTCCAAAAGAATTCTTTATACCACGTGTGTAAACTGAGTCCTGCACTCAAATGTGGTGCAGCTACAGAGGAAAGGCCACGATAAATACCCCCTTATCTTATGAAGGGTGAATAACATGCTGGCCTTGGCTACTGTGACGCTACAACTCAATTCAGGCTAGTGAGTATCGGAGAGGCAGACCTTGAGTCCCCAGATACTCAGCACCCATAAAAGCAGACACCTGAGAGATGGCTAAAATACATCACTTCCAGAACATTCGCACCCACGGGAGTTTCCAAGAATGGACGTAGTTAATAATCCCTCTGGATTTTCTGGAAAACTTTGACTGAACAGCTCTGTTGTGACTTCTAAGACTAGAAATAGTTAAGTGTTTGATTTAGTGCCAGATGGGAAACTATTTCTGATAAAAGAAAAGATGCTAATTAGTAGAAGGACTTTGGCTGAAAGAAAGATGACAGAAAAAACACCTTAAATGAGGGCAAGATTAGACCAGAGGAAGATTAAAACTCAAGCTCCTCAAGGAACATCTTTAGGACTAATCCTGTTTCATATGTTCATTCACTACTTCCACACAGCACAACAGAAATGAGTTGACACAACATACTCCTGCAAAAAGCCACCATGGTATCAGAGGGTCTGCACTGCCGTTTGCAGGTCATCCCACTGTCCCACAACAGCAGCAGCAGCTTAATTTCCAGCTTTCCTGACGGATATCTACCCAACCTTTTCTCATCTCCGACCATTCTTATTGCTCTACTCTACATCCCCGTCAGCTGATTGGTGTTTTTGTTGAAAGGCATCACCCAGAACGTGGCAAAACAGGCTATGGCTTTGTGTGAGCTGAATAAAGGAGGTTTACTGCATGTGGTTTGTAGGGCAGCTTCATAAATATCCATCCCAAGACGCATTTCTATGTTTTTCCAAGAACTCAGCACTGTTGGGTCCCATTCACCATAATCAGCCCAAATCTCTTCCTATAAAACAGCCTCCCAATTTTGCCGTTTTCCACTCCAAATACACGCAGTTAACTGGTCTTGTCTAAACCAGAGCCCTGGGCAACCCCACTCAGTGCAATCTTTCTACTTTGACACAGAAGAAATGTCAAAACAAAATGTTGTTCACTTCTCCAGCTACAGCTTTCCAGCAAATATCATGCAGGCTTTACAGTAGTTTCATGTAGACCTTGTTGCCTTAGCTTGCTTACAAAAATGTCATGAGGGGCAGTGTCAAAAGCTTTCTCGCACAAAGACAGCGACAGATACGACATCTACTACTTCTCTTCTGTCCACCAGGCTTTTTATCCTGTCACAGAAGGAAATTAGATTAATTTGATGTCATTTGTTCTTGACAGGTCCATGTTCACTGGTACTTAGCTCCTTGTTATCTCCTGGGTGCCTGCAAAGGCTCTGACTATTTTGAGGTAGGGTATTTCTAGGAATTTATATTTCTAGGTATTAATTTAGAGCAGCTGATCTCTGCCTTGTCAGGTCTTCCTTTCCCATTTTGTATTAAGACAGGCATCAAATCTGCCCTCTTCCAGTCCCCCAGTACCTCACCTGTCTCCTGGAAGTTCCAGCCACTTGGAATGGCTGACACCTCTGAGACCAGTCCCAAGGGAGTTGGAAAATCATAGAAAAACAACCAACTGATCTTGAAGAGTGGAGACTTAGAAAGGGATTGACACAGAAGGCTTCAAATCCAGACATGAAAAGCAAGGTCTTGGGTTAGTAAAAGAAAAGAGCTAAGAAGGGGAGAATCCCTCTCTTTTTTTTTTGGTAACATTTGATATGCCCATGAAGTTATCACTGCTTCCTTTGCCATCAGCCACATAGAAAGACAGAATGGTTCAGGTTGGAAGGGACCTTAAAGATCACCCAGTTCCAACTCCCTGCCACCTACTGCCACCTCCCACTAGATCAGACTCAACACTAGACTTCTGCTCAAAGGGAATGAAACACTCTTCCTTTCAAATTTTCTAATTCATTAACATAAACAAGTTACACTCAAAGATACTGTTTTCAACCATATTTACCTTGAAGCTCACTGTGTCTACCCAAAGAACCCCATCAGCTTCTCAAAGATTGCTTCATTCAATTATACCCACAGCAAAACTTCATATGGCCACAGCCATGCTAGTAAATTAAACCATGCTGGGGCATGGGCAGAGGAGCTCAGTCATCAGGACAACTAACACTCTTTCCCATGTTTCCCAAGAAAGGTTTCAGTGAACGTGGGCCAGGGACCATTCCCAAAGGCAGTTTGGAGGTGGCCACCTCGTCTCCAAAAATAAAGGACTTTAATAAGATGAATGCAGCCAGACTCTGCCCTTCAAACTCCAAAGCCACTGACATGATGCACCTACTAATAAGTAAAGTGCAATCCAGGAGCAGAATCATTCAAGAAATCTCTAGGAGAGAGAGGCAGGTTAATAATTTGCACCCGTGACAAGACACACCATGGCAGCCCCCAGGTGTGACTGTCCAGAGCATTTCCTACATGGTTTATTTACATTACAGGGCTTTTACACAGCATAATTTTAGAGACTATTTTTGGGCACATCTTAATCAATTCCATATTAACACTGTGGTGGTTTTTTTTTTTACACTTGTACATTATCAAGAAGCTTAAAACATTATTCCATTAATTTATCTGTGTGGATGACATGAGCTTGGGCAAGTGAGCTTAAGTAATCTTTCATTTTGATGACACTTTGGCTCTGGTATTTACATCCATCTTCTGCCATTAAATGGTATTTGCAGCTAAGCACTTCAGAATTAATGTCATTTCTACCTCACCGATATCTATAAGTCAGATGAGCTGATCTCCACTGCTGGCTTGCCAAGACTTTGGGATAAAACTGACTATCAGAGGAAGCTTTTTTTGACAAGCAAGCTGGACCTGCCCGAGGCCCTCACCTGGTGAGGCTCCACCTTGAGTGCTGTGTCCAGTTTTGGGCCCCTCACAACAGGAAAGACGTTGAGGTGCTGGAGCAGGTCCAGAGAAGGGCAATGGAACTGGTGAGGGGTCTGGAGAACAAGTCTTGTGAGGAGCAGCTGAGGGAGCTAGGGGTGTCTAGCCTGGAGAAAAGGAGGCTGAGGGGAGACTTTCTCACTCCCTACAACTCGCTGAAAGGAGGGTGTAGCCAGGAGAAGTTGGTCTCTTCTCCCAAGTAACAGGCGATAGGACAAGAGGAAATGTCTTCAAGTTGTGCCAGGGGAGGTTTAGGATGGATATAAGGAACCATTTCTTCCCCAAAAGAGTTATCAAGCCTTGGAAGGGGCTGTCCAGGGCAGTGATGGAGTCACCATCCCTGGAGGTATTTAAAAGCCGGGCAGATGTGTTGCTGAGAGACATGGGTTAGTGGTGGTTTGGTCAGTGTTGGGATGATGGTTGGGCTTAATGATATGAAAGTTCACTTCCAACCTGTATAACTCAAATGTTTCTATGACCTTGAATTCACAATCCTCTGACACCAACCCTCTCCCTCTGCTCTTTGGCAGCAGAACGCTATACCTCACTCTAGACCAATTTGTCCCATCTTGTTGCCCATCCCTTGCTCCATTCAAATCCTTGTGCTGTAGCAGGGATTCTGCAGCCTTACCGTTGCCCTGGCTACCAACGTGGCACTCAGCACCCCACTATGTATTTGGACATGAGGACATGATAGACTTGGCATAAAGGATTAACCCAACAGGCAATGACCGACAGTTTTCTTCTACAAAAAATTGTACCATCTGGCAAAAAAAGAATGGCCATACCCTGTTATCCTAGTTCTTTAAAGCACTTTTGTACCCTGTCCAAAGCCAGTGAGCAACAAGAAGATGTGGAGAGGGTTTGTGAGACCCTGAACCACAGATCTGGCTAAAGTGGCCATGAGGAAATGTAGGCTGTAAATTAAAAAAGAAAAAGAAAGTCTTTAACTCTGGGATAAATGAAGTCAGGAAACAGCCCCCCCCCCCAATGGGAATAGCTGAGAAAAAAAAACCCTCACTAGATGTTAAACAGTACTCAATTCGCTTATGGGAAGGATTCAAGGAGATGGTGGCCCAGAATAACAAGGAACCAGATTAAAGGGCCTAAGGAATCCCTTTCACACCCAAGTTTCTGTCCTCTTTAAACCACACACACAGAAAATGCAGTGCTCATTCCCGAAAGGAAAATGTGTTTTCCTGTAGCTCTGACATGTGTACAGGATTCTTTTTTTCCCATCTGCAGCAGTTCAGAGAGCTATTTAATGTGTTAAATGCTGCTAAACTATGTCACCTATGGCATTTTTCTGCTTTCCAGTAGATGAAAAGGCTTCTGTTCAGCAAGAAAACTGCAATATGTGCTGCATGAAATGCCAGCTGGGGGTGGAAGAAGGGAACGCAGTGATGGCAGTTACTTGATTTAGCTCTGCAGCAATAAAACATCCAGATTTATAAGAGAGAATGTGATGGAAAATGTCTTAATGGGACTACACTTGCAGGAGTACAGCAGGCTACTCACCTGTAATTACTTCAAGGATGCTCTGTTCTATTCCTTGTGACACGGGCACGTTTAATGTGGCAGCCTCAGGCTTTCTTATTTAGCCACTTGCACGTCCGTACATCAGACACAGGCACCCACTCTTCAACCCCCTAATGATTCCTTGAGCATAAACTTCATGAAGTATCACAATATCAAGCGTGAATTGTGACTGCACAGGGTGTTCCAGCGTTTCTATGCTAAAAACAAACAAACAAACAAAAAACCCCAACCTGCCTTTTTACATTTATAAGACAGGAGTGATGTTTACAGTCTGGATACTGTGTGTTCTCACAAACAAAGAATTAAGGGCTGCATCTTGAATTCAGACATAGATCTTGCCCATTCAAAGCTGTCACTGAAATCAATGTGCCAAACAATGAACTTAACAGTTTTCGGGCAAACTTCCACTGGCTTCAGCTTGGAAACAAGACTCATAAAGTTTGGCCCAGCAACCATTTTGCTACAACAAGAGCTTGTAAAGATCCTAGTGGTGACTTCCATATCTGGCCCTAAGAATTGGGTCAAATTTTCAAACTCTGCACTCACACTCCTGGGTTTCTTTTTCCTCATTCCTACAGCAGCACTGAAGGTAAATGGGTTACATTCAGCTGGGTTCTGATTATTCATATCTGGGCTCTTAATCAATAACAAATATTATCAGGTCATTTGAATCGACTCTGCACCCTGCCAGTCAGTGGAGATAACGTGGATAAATTGCTCCCTTTAGATAAACTGCTCCTTAGAATGAATCCAGAGGTTGTTTCTCTTCACCACAGTACCCAAGCCAAAGCACTTTTAAAGCTCACAGTTTATAAAAACGAACTCAGCCACAATATCCTTGGGGATTAGTGAAGCACCACTGGCTTCCTTAAGAAAGAAATATGCCCGTAAAAGCAGCTGAGGTGCCATCATCAGCTGAAGAGAGGAGCAGATGCTGCTGGAAGGGACAGTCCCGCTCAGACCTCTCCCCGTCTCTCCAGCTGACACACTCCCAGTTTCCTCAGGTGGGTGCTGGTGCTCCTTTTTGCCTTCTGGTCATCTTGCCCAGGGAATTGTATCAGTGGAAAAAGAACCCACCAATGATAGGAAATACTCTGCCGGTTTAGCTCTCAGAAGTGGTTCAGCACAGTCTCACAGGTGCTGGTGAAAAAGAAGGGGTGGAAGGGGACAGCAGAAGAGAGGAGAAGTGGAGATCACCTCTGCCAATAGCAGACGGTTGAGGGAGTTGGTTGACTGCGACGTGCAACTGCACTTGAAGTGTCTGTTCCTCCTTCTCCACCCTCTCCTCCACCTCCTCCTTCTCTTCCTCCTCATCTTTCTTCTGCTCCTCCTCTTCCTCCTCCTCCTCTCTTCACTGCACCTCACAGGTAGGGCCTCTGGTGTCAGTGGAATTATTTTGGTGCAGACTAGGTGTGAAGGGGAACCAAGCTGTGGTGTCCTACATAGCAGTCTGCCGGCAGAAGCTGCCGTAGCACTGAAGAGTCCTATAAAATAAATGATTACTTTGGTCTGATTGTATTTTAATGGGAGGATGTTACTGACAGTGGGGTGTCGTACTTTCCATGGGCTGCAGGGTTTTATTTCACCTAACAGCGTAGCCTATCAACCAACCTGTACAGGTTTGTGGTAGCAAAGCAAACCTAAAGCCCTCCTTTCTCCTCTATTTCTCCTCTACTGGCCACAGTCACATCCAAGCAGGCTTCAGGCCAAACATTCTTCCTCTGGTCCAGTCAGACTTTCCTATGGCATCTACATCTCTCTGTATCCTTTATCACCAGCCACCGTAAGGTCTTGAAAACCCCACAAAGGAGTGGCAGCAGGCTCCAGGTCCTGAGATTATGGAGATTCTTAATCTTTAGCAGAAAGCCTGGATTGTGCAGAATGTCTGAGAATGTGCAGTAAGACAAGACAGCAAGGCCCTCAAAGGCTGGGATTCTCTAGTGGGCACTTGAGCAGAGGGCTCATCAGAGAGCCTGAGCAAAAGCTCTCCATTCCAGCCAGGTGGGTCACCAAAGCCTGGTCCTCAAGGCCTGGTCAATGGGATCCATGGAGAAGGGTCCCACACTCTTTTTTAAGTCCGTGCCAAATTTCCAAAAGAAGAACTATTCTCTGACAGGAAGTAGGTGAAACGTTTCTCAGAGCTGCTCTTCCTCTCCAAAGGTGCGGCAAGAGCACATCCTGTGATCAACCTACTGAAGGTGTAGCATATGCAACTCAATGAAGAAAGAGTAATGATAACCCCAACATGACAATTTTCCAGCACCTGGACTGTCCTTTTCCTCCTAATACTGAGAGCCTGAGCACTCAGGCCCCCTTCTGAACTTGAAGATCTCATCTCCTGCTCTGGTCACCTTATCTCCAAACCTGCCTACTGCCTGGGTTTCTCTGATCACACCAAAGGAGATTTACCCATGCTTTTCCCACATCCCATCATGTTTAGGCTGCAGGAAAGGCAGACCTTTCCTCCTGCCACATGAATCAGAATACCAGAGAAGACCACATTCTCCAACACAGTTATCAAAACATGAGTAAACCAGCCATGGTCCCTAAGGTGTGACAGTAATGGACACCAGGTGAGGATCTCTCCTAGATGGATTTCATCAGAGGGTTGGGTGGATCTTTGATCAGACACAACACAACACATCTGGTCCTCTCTTTTTATGCAGTTTGTACAACTTTCAGCCTTCCAGAACAACAGATTGGGTGAATGAAAATTGGCCATATGATGGTAGAAAGCCGTTTGCAATTCCCTGCCCACAGAACAGACCTGACTCTAATCTGATTCCTGCTGAGCTTTGGTCTACAGCTATAAACACAATTATTCCAGCTTTGCATAGGTAGAAAGTGCCAGGGACCATGAACACGCCTTACACATCCATTAAAACCAGTTTGTCCCCATTCCAGTCTCCTCTCCACATCTATCCAGAAATGTCATTGATCTGATAAGAATATTTATTATGGGGAGTTGTCTGGGGAGACAGATGTAAAAATAGCTTTGTGGGTTTAGGGTTTTGTGCAAATTTCAATCCTTGTAGTAGCCTTGTATCTCCTAAAGTTCCCCCCAAATCATCTTTCTTATATTTTGCCTACAGCCATAGCACTTTTCTCTCTTGGACACTCCTGTCTGGTTACAACAAGTTGGTATTCTTGCAGGGTCTTCATGGGCATTTTGTACCCAAAGAAGGTCTGGAGGTGAGGAAAAAGCCTTGGTGCTCTGAAAGCATGAGGATGAGCACGCTTTGCCTATTCCAAAGGGAACAGAGGTGTCACCGTAGCTCATGGTCCCCACCAGCCCTGCCACATTCCAGCAGAAGGGTCACACAGCCACTCTCCCCACAGCATAGAAAACAACTCCAGCCCCAAACACAGAGGGTGATGGACACCAAGAGCCACAGCTCTGCCACCAGCTGCAGTGACACCTCGCTACTCCACCTCTGCTGAGTGTTGCACAGTGATTTTGGATTTTATTACTGAATGCCCATCCTTCCATCTGCAAGGCTTTGCCAACCTGTGACTTTGGCACCTGAGGTGCTGGAGCTGGAAGGTAGCAGCACAGCCAGGAAGGCGGCAGCACAGCCAGGAAGGCAGATTAAAGAGTAAACCTGTGACACTCCACCCAGGATGCCTGCTGTGAACTCACTTTTTCCTTTCAAGAAGTTATAAGAGGAAACATTTGCAGTGTGTCTCAGCAACATCTCTGGGAATAACCCCCACTGAGCCCCTTCCCCACCGCTTCTTAAAAAGTCACTACCTACCCTTCTGTTTGGAAATCTGTTTCTAAGCAAATTTACCTTGTTTTGGATAAGCCTTGCACTAAGGGAGCTCCAGCATCCCCAGCAGCAAAGTTATTAATACATTCTAGGTCACGTCCCCAGACCATGATTGTCTCCCCAGTCCTAACCAGTGGCTCTATGGAACAGCATGTTGCAGAGCAGCAAAACAGCCTTGTCCTCTTTTGGTTTCCAATCAGAACAACGCTCCTTGGATTTCACATTTAGCTCCTGCCTGCCAAAAAGCAGCAGCACGTACTCTCGTACTGGCTACAGTAATGCACGGCCCAATTTCACAGAATCACAGAATATCAGGGATTGGAAGGGACCTTGGAAGATCATCCAGTCCAATCCCCCTGCTGGAGCAGGAACACCCAGAGCAGGTCACACAGGAACACCTCCAGGCGGGTTTGGAATGTCTCCAGAGAAGGAGACTCCACCACCTCCCTGGGCAGCCCCTGCCAGGGTTCCCTCACCCTCACCCTGAAAAAGATTTTCCTCATATTGAAGTGGAATCTNCAGGATGCCATTGGCCTTCTTGGCCATGAGGGCACAGTGCTGGCTCATGGTCATCCTGCTGCCCACCAGGATCTCCAGGTCCCTTTCCCCTACACTGCTCTCCAACAGGTCATTTCCCAACCTATACTGGTACCTGAGGTTGTTCTTGCCCTAATTTACTAATACCATGTTATAAATTAGAATTATAAATGTGGATCACAGCCAATGTCACTTCAATTCACATCATGCAGATATCATCAAAACAATGCATCTTCCATGAAATAATTCAATATCCTCTACTAGCGGGGAAGGGACTATTTGCTTACAACATGCACCTCTCCTTTATTTTAATATAACATTAAATATGCACAGTTAAGCACTCAAAAGTCAGGAAATGAGAAATGCAAGGCTCACGGAGCTTTAACTCTGCCTCCTTGAGGATATTAATTATGTTGTCATCTTTTATCAGATCATTGCATAATGTTTCTTAAATAATCTTTTTTTCCACAACCTTTCACACATCTGTATGTTCCAGAGCAGCCTGGGATGGCTCTGGGGGAGACCACAGCAATTAATAATGAAGAGAGGACAGGTTGAGGGACTCGCATTTCGATTCTGCCTTTGACTCCTCAGGGCTCAGTGTTGGGGCCTTTCCTTTTTAATATCTTCATTGATGATGTCGGTGGGGACAAAGAAAACACTATCAGTGAGTTTGCAGATGACACCAAGTTGGGTGGGAGTGTTGATCTGCTTGAGGGCAGGGATGCTCTACAGAGGGATTGGGATAGACAGGATAGATGGGCCAATGTTAATGGCATNTGAGGAAGGGCCTGGAGAATAAGTCTTATGAGGATCGACTGAGGGAGTTGGGATTGTTTAGTTTGAGGAAGAGGAGGCTGAGGGGAGACCTCATCCCTCTCTACAACTGCTTGAAAGGGCATTGCAGGGAGGTTGATGCTGGTCTCTTCTCACGGGCAATGAGCGATAGAAGGAGAGGGAATGGCTGCAAGCTGCAGCAGGGTAGGGTTAGGCTGGACATGAGGAAAAAGTTTTTCCCAGAGAGAGTGGTCAGTCAGTGGAATGGGCTGCCCAGGGAGGGGGTGGAGTCCCCATCCCTGACTGTGTTTCAGAGTAGATTGGATGTGGTGTTGAGGGATCTGGTGCAGGGGAGAACTTGTAGAGTAGGGCTGATGGTTGGACTTGATGATCCCAGGGGTCTCTTCCAACCTAAATGATTCTATGACTTCCTTGGCTTCCTGGAGTTAAAATGCTCAACTTTAAGATGGTAAAACACCACCCCTTGCATTTCACCGTTGCTCATCCCGAAGTGGCGCTGCCTGGGCTGTGATCTCTTACCATCTGATCTGGAAACTGCAGGTGGGGTGGGATTCTCGGAGAGCCACGGTCCCTCTGCTCCCACCCGCAGAAGGGATGGGCTCTAAATGGGTAGAGCTTCTGAATGCTCACAGTACTGCTCTTGTAGATCAGAAAGCCATGAAGACCCTCTTTGTTCACGAATCTCCCTGCGTGCTGGGGGAATGGACTGAATTCAGGGTTTTACTGAAAACAAGAGATTTTAAAGAAAAGTCATTTTCAAGTTCCCCTCAAAACATCAGTTATCTCAGCATCACACACGTTAAAATGCAGTTACGACCTTCAGCTCATCTTCCACAGGGGACAACATAGCAAATGGAGTTCTCTTAAGTTACTGGACCCTTTAAACTCTCTTCTCTGCAATATTTTAGGGATTGTTCTGCAACTCCTTTTTACTGCTCTGCTCCCAGTGAGAGGCAAAATGGCTTCTCATTCCATTTAGGATGACCTTTTTCTTTTAGGATGACTAATATGACTGAAGATGTGCATCCAAGCATATTCGGGCTGCATCTAAATCACCCTGCAACAACACCCTCAGTAACATCTGTAAGACCACAGCCCCCAAATTCCACCCAGAGATAGTTCTGGGGTGCCTCTAAGAGTGCAGTAGGAGCTCACTCACCTACCCTGGGGACAAAGGCTCCCAGGCCCAAAGACATGCCCTAGAGAATTCACCAGCACCAAATTCTTGCTTGAAACATCCAGGCTAGACCTTGAGTAGCAACTTGAGTTGGGTATGGATAGTCCCAGGAAGTCCTCCATCGCCTCTGGCTGCTCATGTCTGAAGCCATAGGTTCTGGATCTGACAGCTTGCACAGCAAGCACCCTCAAGCCTTTAAAGGCTACCTCCAGAGAAGACAAAGTGCTGCATAGGATAGCAGAGACCTAGAGAAGCCTTTACTGCTGGCAGGCCACCAATCTGATGGGACTTCCATCAGCTAAGAGATCACAAACCCAGTTAGATGCATCACCTGATAATTAGCTGTCTCTCTCTCCCTAACAGTGACATCCACTTATAAAAATCTGCTCCCAGAGACATAGTAACTAAGTCTTCACCAACTTCTCCTTGTCTCTGTGGGTGTGCTCCAAAGCTAATCCTGCAAACCCAGGGAAGAAGCTTTCCCATTCCCCTAGTACCACTAGCAAAGCAGAACATCAAAATTAAACAGGCCACTGGAGACCATCCTTCATGTCATTTTATATGTGGCATCCTACGTATGACACCCACAGACAATGCTCTCAGTGAAGTCTGCCAAGCATGACCAATTGCAGCATGAAGCAAGGCTGAAAGCATCCTGGTTGGATCTCAGGAAGATAACAATGCTATCTCCTGACATAGCAAGTCTTCCTGCTTTTGAGATTCCTCCTGCTTATGAGATTTGGGGTATTTTTTGGGTTTTTTTTGGCTCACTCCTCACATTTTTATACTTGGCCAAGCATGCAGAGGCAACAAGGTCAGAGTGGATGCCGAGCCACCATAGCAGATGATCCTGCTTCTCCAGGAGAATCCCTCCTGATTTGAGCGTTACACATAGTACAGAAAACCCAGATATGGAAATAGAGCAGGATCATGGAATCAGGGAATTTCAGAGTTGGAAGGGACCTCTAGAGCTCATCCAGTCCAATGCCCCTGCTAAAGCAGGGTTGCTCAGAGCACATCACTCAGGACAGCATCCAGGAGGGGCTTGAAGGTCTCCAGAGAAGGGGATTCCACACCTGCCCTGGGCAGCCTCTCCCAGGGCTCTGACACCCTCAGCAGAAAGAAGTTCCTCCTCATATTTGAATGGAACCTCCTATGTTCCAGTTTGTGCCTGTTGCCCCTTGTCCTATCACTGGAAACCACTGAAAAGAGTATGGCTCCATCCTGCTTCAAGCCACCCTTTAGGTACTTGTAAACATAGAAAAGGTCTCCCTGGAGCCTTCTTTTCTCCAGGCTAAAGAGCCTTTCCTCATCAGGGAGGTGCTCCAATCCCTTAATCATCTTTGTTGCCCTATGCTGGACTCTCCAGCAGTTCCCTGTCTCTCTTTATCTGGGGAGCCCAGAACTGGATGCTGTGGCATCACCAGTGCAGAGCAGAGGGGAAGAATGACCTCACTCCACCTCCTGGCCACACTCTTCCCTACGGAGCCAGGATTCCATTGGCCCTCTTGGCCACAAGGGTACAATGGGTCAGGATGAGGCTGCTGAGCTCCCCTGCAGGAGTTTGTGGTGATATGTCACACCTGCACGTGCGCTTTACCTGCGGTGTAACATAGAATCATAGACTGACTAGAGTTGGATGGGATCTTAAAGATCATTGTGGTCCAAGCCCCCTGCCCCGGGCAGGGACACCTCTCACTAGAGCAGGGTGCTCAAAACCCCACTCAGCCTGGCCTTAAGCACTTCCAGGAATGGGGCAGCCACAACATGGTCAGGACCAAGGAGCTCCGAATCCAGCCTTCAGGTCTCCAGTATGAAAGCAGAGCTGCCATCCCGCTGGCAATCCCTGTGACTACTTGGTGAAAAGCAGCGTAGCTCTTCCCCTAAAGGCACTGCCGACTGCTGCTCGGTTTAATAAGGGCCAGCCCTATTAGCAGCAACAGATTTTGACTTTCTAGAACAAAGATGATGATGAATCTGAAGCCACAGACAAGGCAACCTTTAGAGAGCAGCAATTATAAGTAAGCACTTTCCTGTTTGCTAATAGCACATACTCATAATGAACCTCGCTCTATGAGATTAATAAGCCAGAGGCATGTGTCTGTCAGACTCAGTACGGAGTAACAGAGAAAGCACTTAGCTAGTCAAGAAATAAAGGTACTGCATGAAAGCCTTTCAGCTCAGAAGCACTGTGTATATATAGTAACACACGTTAGCAAGCAACAAGCAAAGAACAAAGGGCGAGGAAGAGGAAGGGAGAGGAAGGCATGCCAGCAAACAAGAAATAAGAAATTTAAAGCTTCAGCAAAAGGAAGAGTAGGAAAACACAGCCCACTCCTAATATCACACCAATTTAAATGAATGGCCCAGATTTCTACCAGTAAACAAAAATGACCCTGGAGGCTGGTCCAGCTCAAAGAGTTCAATGTCCAGACCTTCCTGGGTTGAGCACTCATTGCTCTGGGCCAAAAGCATGACGAGGAGCCCCAATAACAATTTCACGGCGTGGAAGAAATCGAGGACATTGCTCAAGCTCAAGGCTGGTGGTGTAGATGGAGCCACAGAGCCCAGCAGGGCAAGGCAGAGCCTATGAAAGAGCAGAGGCTCAGAGGGTGGCACAGAGGTCAATGTGTGCCTCATTGCAGCACAAAGCGAGTCCTCTCCTCTTTGTTTTCCCTGGGAATAATCCTTCAAGAGCAAGAGTGACCAGACACTGCAGCATCTGGTGGCAGGAGTAAGTCCAAAGACAGACCCGTTTCTCTTCACTGCCACCAGGAAGGGATGAGGCAGTAGCGTAAGCACCATGTATCCCCTTTCTCCTTGAGAGGGGAAGTTCTTCCCTAAATCAGAAAAGGGGAAAGAATATGAGGTATGAAGAAAAAGCAACCTTCTTGGATTATTTTTTTTCTTCATGTATTTAACCTCTCCCCCATCCTCAGTGGCCTCACAGCAGAAAACCAGAACACACCAACCACCCAGAGCCCCTTGTGATGGCCAACAGCCCATCCCCTGCCACATGGAGACAAAACAAACTGATACCAAATGGACCCACTCTCCTGAATTCTCCCACACATTTTTATTCCTGTTCCCAAAAGGCCAGTGGTACCACAAGAATTACAGGACTTTTGCTGAATATAAGGATTATGGTTTATTTTTTCTTATCATAAATTGGCCAGAACGTGGAGACTTTGTCTTTTTCTTTCGGTGTAACTCTTTTTCCAAAGGAGATAATTAAGAGAAGTGCTGCTAATTCTCTTTTGCTGTTAACAGAGGGACAAAATGTGATTCAAGTCCTCATTTCATAAAATCATAGAGTCATTTAGGTTGGAAGAGACCCCTGGGATCATCAAGTCCAACCATCATCCCTACTCTACAAGTTCTCCCCTAGAGAACTAGGTGGCCAGCATTGCTCCAGGCCACCAAAGAGAGAAGCAGGACCCTGCCTGCTGCTAACACCACTCTGAGCACCATCGCAGGGACTGAAACTAGAGCCACGTTGCTGGAAGGAGCCATAAAACAAGAAAGGTCACCAAAGCCTTCTTTGGTGGTTGAGTCACCATCCCCAGAGGTATTTAAGAAACGTGTAGGTGTGGTACTTCAGGGCATGCTCTAGTGGCCGAGATTGTAGGGTGTGGGTTGTGGGTTTGTGTATGGTTGGACTTGGTGATCTCAGAGGTCCTTCCCAACCGTCACAATTCTGTGATTCTTCCCCTCACTGCCCCACACAGAGTAAAAATGTACAAACCCTGCTCCTTCTGTACAACCAACGGGTCCTTCCCCTTGCTCAAAACTACTGAGAGCTTGGTACCTTTGGTAATAAAATGTGTTCAATGCTAAGGACGAGCAGCTGGAGGTTAAAATACCCCTTGGCAGATTAACACAGCAAAGAAAACCACGTAGGCTTGAAATAAATGGATGGAGGATTTCTCAGTCTTTAAGGAGGGAGGCAGAAGACCAGTCCTTCTACAGTTGTGTATGGTTGGACTTGGTATAGGCTCAGCAGCCCTGTGGGAACCCAGTATGTAGGACATTATGGGTAATTCCTCATAATGCTGCTAAATTCCCCAAAACTTGAGCACGTTACAGTCTTTGATGGACACCCCCCCACCCCACCCCAAATTAACTATTATTCGCTCTCTCCCCATCACCATTAGAGAAGCAAAGGGGTTCTGCACACCCAGGTGTTTTAGCAGTTTAAAAGCGATGACATTCAAAGAGAGAACCCTTCACTGATACAACATTAAACCAACCACAGAGCGGAACCCTAACACGACCACCATGGGGCTTCCAGCACACACGGGGCACAGCAGCCTCCAAAACCAGAGCTGCACAGCCATAAAGGTCCTTTTAGGATGAACTAGTAATTTCATTTTATGATGGTACAAACTCCTTCAGACTGTGCAATATTACTTAGGAGCATCTCATCCTTATCCACAGACTGAGTTTCCATACAGATGTGGAAAGAATTGGATATCTTGCACTTAATGATGGGTACAGGAAGGGGTCTCTTCAGGAAGGGCACGTAATTTACACTCTTTGAAAAGTAAATATTAATACTTCTACCTCCTTCTTGTGTCACAGTGACTTCTCAAGGCCTGATCCCATCCCACTGATTTCCACAGGGGGTGAACTGTCCCCTGCAGGGCATCTCTACAGGGAGGGCAAAATTAATCCCTCTTTTTTTCTCCCCCCTCTCCTCTGGTTGTCTCTTCCTGGAATATTTAAGGAATACACCATCAAACAGAGCAAACAGCAGCTTCCCACCCTCATTAAGAATTAGACACGGGCTCTTCCTCCGTGTGAACCCCGAACCCTGACCAAAAATAAAACCAGCTACAATTTCTGTTTTGTAAATTAGAAACGAGGAAGACTTGTTTGCGGGGTTGTAGGAACTGCTAACAGCATCTGGCAGCCCAGGTGAGGTCAAAAGCAGTTAGATGCTCAAAAGATTACCCACCCACCCCCCCCAAAAGGCAGCTGCTCAGCCCTATGCAGATCTTCTGCTCCCTAAGGGGCGGGCTGGATGCCATTACATATAAGGTGACTTGTCGTACAGCTGATTTTAAAGACGTGTAGATATGTGCATAAGATTAACTGCATTACAGCAAGCTTCCAGGGAGTTTCAAATCACCATGACAACCCTGAGTTTATATGCAAGATGATTTCATATAGATATATAGATATATATAGCAGCGAGGGCAAGCGCGGCTCATGTCAGGGTAATGGGGACTGACGGGTCTCTGCCCCGAGGAACTTACACACCAAAGGAGGCATCACGGAGCACAAGGGGCAGTTAGGAGGGTGGGAAACAAACCAGGAGTACTTTCTGCAAGGATTTAAAAACCCAGCTAGATGAAACCACAGTATGCACATGTGAGTTCTTATCTTTTAACGAACAACAACAAAAATAAGGGGGAAAAAAGCCACCCCTTCCTCTAAATAATGCTGATGGATGACATTCGTCTCCCACAAACCCCACATGAACAGCTGAGTCCTGCAGCATGCCCTGGAGATGGTTTATTCCCCTTGAGAAGGTTTGGTGGGAAGGTTTCAACAGCACCTGGAGTGCATTGCCCGTAGCTCTTCTCCAAGGGACACGCAGATGAGCAGCATCACTCTAGGTATGCAGGGATAAAAAGAGGTTTTCCCAGGCAGGGAAATCCCAGGCCATTCCAATAATTTATATATGAGCTCAGCTGAATGGATCTGATAGGAAATTGTCACCGTCTGTTGAACAAACTGTGTTGAACTGTTGAACAAAGGGATATTTTCGCATCTGGCATTACACAACGGAGGCCCCAGACGAGCATCTGTGCAAAGCCAGGATTTGTAATTGTGCTCCACAGCAAGCACTTCTGCTATTCCACTGCTCAAAGTATGTCTATTACCCAGCCTAACTCCAACCACGATGCTGTTCTCGCTAATACCATGTGCAAAGGTAATCTAACAATCTTTTTCCTGCAGAGGATGGTTACAGAAACCCCTCTTTTGTTGGGGAAATCAAAGCCTTTGTGCTCAATGATTCCTGCGTTTCATACAGCACACCTGAGACTGCTCTGTGGCCTAGAGGGTGAGCGCTATGACAGAGCTCACACCCGTCCTACTAACCTCATTTAGCCCCTGAAGACGGGTTTCCACATGGAGGTTCCATACTGGGAATGTTTTTTGGCTAGTGTGAACTTTTACACCGTAGCCAGGAATTGCCCGGGCTAGTGCCAGCCAGCACCAGCTCCATGTGTGCCATGGACACACCAACAAGTGATCAGTGGGGATGAAGGAGCTTCTGAGCCTCCAAACCTTGCATGGCATGACTTGATACCCATAGACAGGTTCAGGCAGGGCTTATTTTACACTCCTAATACCCAGACAACTTCTAGATATCATAAATAACGGTCTCTCAGTTCCTTTGCTGGCTGCTATTTGTTCCATTAATGTGTTAAACCACTGCAAGGTTGCTACACTGAGGTGGCAGAGTGGGGAAAGTGGGAGTAAAACTATTTTAAAACTTAGCTATTTCTTTTCTCTGTAATCACGGATCTGTTCTGCTTTTCATTTCTCTGTGCATCGCTTCGTATCCAGGCAGTTTCCCTCCCCATCTGCCACGAGGAGCTGCGATTCAGAGAATGAGTTCAGTTTAAGATGGCTGCTCTCAAAGGGAAAAAAAAACACATACTGTGTCCTGCCCTTACATTTGGGCTTTCTGCCTCCTTCTCCTTTCATCCGAGAGCGGCGTCCTTCGTTCTCAAAGGATGGGGTTGCTCTTTATTTGGGAGCAGACGCAGCAGCTATGAAAGGCGTGTGCTCCAGCTCCGCCAGGACTCGGGTTTTGGCTGAAGGGACTACAAAGGGAAATTCTAAGACTTCTGTTATTTACAGATTAACTGGCCTTAATGTCTTGGGAACAACCCGGTCGCCTTCTTTAGGAGAAGAGGAGAAAGCTTGTTTTCCTCTCAGTCGCTGACGAGAAGCATGGAGACAACATCTGCAAAACTGCCAGCGTTTGCCTCTGCTTTCTGTGGCCTCTGTAAAACTTCTGACCAAAAAATCAGAATGTTTTGGGGTTGGAAGGGAGATTAAAGACCATCCAGTCCCACCCCACTGCCATAGGCAGGGACATCTCCCACCACACCAGGTGGCTCCAAGCCCCCTCCAACCCAGCCTTGAACCCTTCCAGGGATGAGGCAGCCATAGCTTCTCTGGGCAACCTCCCACCAAAGTTCTTCCCCACACCTCATCTAAATCTCCACCCTTTTGGTTTAAAACCATTCCTGCTCATCCTATCGCTCCACTGTCTATCATAAAGAGTCCCTCCCCATCTCTCCCACAGCCCCCTTAAGGTGTTGGGAGACCGTTGTAAGGTGTCCCTGAAGCTTTCTCTTCTCCAGGCTGATCCCCCCCAACTCTCCCAGCCTGTCCTCACAAAAGGGCTCGATGACTTTACCAGCTGGGTCCACCCAACCCTTTGAGCCAGTAAGAGGCACTGCATTAAACTGAATACGTTCGACTGCAGCGCGGGTGCTGGGCCGAAAAGGCAGAGGAGCCCTTCAAAGCCCACATCCAACACCGCATCGGCTCCTGAGAGACAGAGAAACTCTTCAAAATAGCTTCTTGATTCATTAGGAACAAGAGGGAGGTTGACACATCCCCCACATTTCATCCCACCCATAGATTCATTACAGGCACAGGAGAGATGCAGGCTCTGGAGAACCAAAGTCCTTCCCCCACCTTCCTTCCCTGCAAAGCCTCTTGCTGGATTTTATCTGGAACTTCAGCAACAGCTTGAATTACTGGGTAACTTGACAAGGTGATTTATCATAGCTTGTTGCATTTTTCCTCAGAACATCCCCTAGCAGATGATATTATGATAAAAAGGAAGGGGAAAAAAAATAAAATATAAGATGTACTCATTGTACATGACAAAAACTCATTATTAGGGCATCACACACCACAAGAGGAAAAACAAAAGACAAAGCAGATTTGGGGCAAATAATGACATCCCAGTGCTGAAGATGTACAAAAAAAAAAAAAAGAAAGAAAAATAACAGGCAACTGAATAAGCAGAATAATACAAAAATAGGCCTGGGAAGGACCTCTTGACCTGTCCTGCCACCTGAGGACAGGCCCAGCTCTTCCCGTGGTGGTCCCGGTGGGTGTCTGTAAGCGAGCGTCCACGGTCACAATAACGCACGTCGGCAGAAAGATGAGTAGAATTCTGAAAAGCCACACACTGTGCCCCAACTGCTGATTAAACTAAATGTAAGAAGGGAGAAACAGCTCACCATATTGCAAAGGAATATAAAAAAAAAACCTCGGTCACACGGAAAGTGCTGACTTCACCTCTTTGGAGGAGGGGGATTGGGAAAGAAGGTATTTGCTTTCTCTCCCAACATGTCCCTGCACTGGAAGGAACACTTTTCTCCTCTGAGCTTGCTTTGAGACAGCACATGCTCGTCACATCGGTTTGCAGCCACACTTCCAGATAACAATAGCTGAATAACCAGGTCTTATATTTAAGATTTAAATGCTTTCCTGTTTTACACATCCACCTAGAAGAGCTTCAAAATATCAGTGAGAAATACAAGAATTCTGGCAGATGTACTCAGAATCCCAGAAGTTGGGAGGGCAAGGTGGATTGGAGCTTACATCTCAATGGCTCTGCTTATTTATTTCAAGCAAGTTCCAGCTTTATCCGTTAGATCAGCCACAGAACACAATGATCCTCATCTGATGACCCTGACAGATAGCTTGAGTTCTGTCTTTTATGAAAGGCTGGAAAATTATAGAGCTACATGTGAAGAAGCACTTTAAAACCTGTAAAGTAGAAGAGTGGGTAGGTGACCTACAACGCACAGCCTTCTTTTAGTGCTTATTTCACTGATCAGTAGGGAGAGAAAAATAACTCTTTTCTTGAGCCAGTGGTGAGTCAGAAGGAAAGAAAACAAACTCACAGCCCATCTAAAAGCCACAATGCTTGAAGATGAAGTTATTCCTGTGTCAGGGCCACCATGCCACATGAATTCAGCTTCAACCCTCAACGGTGTCCACGTAGCACTACAGCAAGACAATCACAGTGCTACTGGTACGACCAGGTTGGGACGGCTTTGTAAGCCACATCCTCCATTTCATGATACTGATTTCATGTTGGCATGATTCATCAAAGCCTACACAGCTCCAGAAGATGAAGAAAGAGGGCACAGAACTCTCTAGTCCATGACTAACAGCATCTCCTGTAGGTGAAGGCTGGCCTGCCCTGATATCCCAGAGTGAAGGTGACACACAGGGAGGACTAACTTGAACAGCTCTTTCTTAATGAAAATATAGAATCATGGAATGGACAGAGTTGGAAGGGACCTTCAAGATCAATGAGTTCCAACCTCCCTGCAGGATGACCTCCCAGTAGACCAGGTTGCTCAAAGCCCCTTCTAGTCTGGTCTTGAACATCTCTAGGGATGGGGCATCCACAAATACATGAAATATAATCTTCTAAATGAGTAGGACATTATCAGACATCAATTAAAACAGAAGCAATTGATATTTGCCCTGAGAGCTCAGCAATAAGTAGCTCTTCCACCCATTTTCAGGTGTGTATCTTGCTTTCTCCCTCAACATGTTCCTGTATCATTTGACCAGACCCACATTCCCATACTCTGACACCTCAGCCCCTGCCCTGGCCGTGGTGAGATTACTAATGTAGATGCAGTTTATCAGGCCATGGTTAAAGCAAAAAATGCTGTGGGGTTGTGAAATTTGGCTCTTCCCAGGACACACTGGCTGGGGCTGCTTCCCAAACAGGCTCAGCTCATCGCAGCCGGAAGTTGGTGGTCCTTCCTGGTGGCCAGCTCAGCTCGCCTGGGTCTTCATGTCCTTTTTATTGGAAGCAGATTGCCAGCGTGCACTGCATACGCTAAACGTAATTGAAGCCTCTTTCTTCAATTAAACCCATTGTTTTTGTCTAATAAGGCAGAATCCAGTCAAATCTGGGTATAAAGCAGAGAAATGGCTGTAAATGACTAATCTAATTGCAGTGACTTTGCTCTCTTTCCCTTGCACCTCTGTATTTGTAAGGAAGTCACCTCCAAGCCCAGGAGTGAAGCGCATTCCCTGCCTGAGGTGCCACATCCCTGCCTTTCTCCATTCTTATTTTCCTTAACCCTAAAGGAGAGGGTGTGCAACCAAAAGACTCTGATACTTCCCACGTAGAAAATATCAGAGTTGACTATAGGATACTGGGCTCTCTGACACGTGTGTCCTCGGGCCCTTCTCCACTTTGATTCTCCCCCCTCTGCTCCCTCTTATGATTTGGGTTCTTATCAGCGTTAATAGAAACGGAATCAAAATGTCTTAATTACGGAATGTGCCTGAATTAAAATACCACGAAGGAAACCAGTTTAGGAAAAGCCAGGGGGAACCGTGTCCTTTAATCAGCCGGTTTATTAATAATGTAATAAATTCTCTCCAAGTCCTCCCAGGGCTCGTGACTTTCTGATGGAAGATTTTGCTAGAGGGGTGTGAAAGGATCTCGTGCTCAGCGAGCCAAAGGACGCCCGAGGCACGAGCTGGACTGCTAGAGACAAAACATTTACAACTAAGCTTTTTGCCACCTTCAGGTTGGGGAACTTTAAGCCAAATATGAATAAATAACCGCAAAACCCACGTGAAACAAAACCATAAAATAAATACACCGTGGGAGCTAGATTTCCCTTTGGGTCCACTGCCAGGGATGCTCCTGAAAGCACTTCTGATTTCCCCTAATTAACATGAGATTAGGATGTGGCCATCTGTAAATGTATTTTGTCAAGATCAGGCAGGAATGGAAAAGGAAAGAAAAATGTGAAGAAAAGCACTTGTCTAAAAGCTTACTATATATACACCTGTTTCTCAAAAGGTTTTCTATAGCAACCATCAACAAAGGGGTTTTAGAGCAACAGCATCACTGTGAAGAAATGCTGGAATTCATTATATTTTCTTTGGAAAAATGAATTTTCCAACAAATGAAAACAAAAACTTCAGCGGCAAAGCTGTATTTTTATTGACATTTTCTAGCTCTCTTAAGAAATCATTGATTTCAAATGCCACTTTAGGGTTCTTCTGGTCTTCTGTGTGCATCAGATTAATGCTCACCTTTGTCTACCTCTTTTTCCCCACTTTTTTTTTTCTCCTTTACCATCAAAAATATCAAGGAAATAGAAGATGGCAATGAAATAATGAAAAAGTAGCAAAGAACTCCATCTGCTTTTTTACTGCATTACAGGGCAAAATGAGGGAAAACAAGGTGAAGACATGGCGAAGGGTAATTTCTTCAGCAATAGTTTCACGAACATTCCAATGGAAAGGCTAGAAATGCCATTTCTGTAAAAACATAACTCTAGACCATCGACATCTTCATAACTTCCCCCTCCTTTCCATCTCCATCCCTCCAAACATCTCAACTAAGGACTCATGGATCACAAAGTTTGAGTTTACAGAATATACTGGCTATATGGAATATATACATATATATGTGTGCGTCTAAGTGTGTGTTCATACATAAACATACACCCACACTGAACATTCCTGACCATCCCATATCATTTCTGATCATCCCCAGGTTTCTGGGTATGAATTTTCTCTTTCTGGGTATGATTTTTCTCTTCCTGTTGTTAAGTTCAAGAACCTATTTTGCTAGAATTTAATGGCCTCGAACAAAGTATGGCAGAGAGCGGGTGCCCCCATTTTTCAAGGAAAGCGTGGTGTGAGCCGTCTCCAGGAAGCAAGGGTTGAACCCGTGGTTCCCGAACCAGACCAGGGAATTGATCCAAATTAAAATGAAACCCAGCAAAGGCCTGTCAAAACCCTTTCTTCACAGAAAAAGGACTCATCTGATCTGGGTTGCAGTATGGCCTCATCAACAGCTTAACTGGAGGCCCAAGGCTTTGCCGTGGCGTATAATCTACCTTGACAAATTAGCCCCTGGGTGTCCCTCCCATAAAAGACATGGACAGAAAAGTTTATTCCAAGTTTCTACAATCCTCATGCTTAACTCTTTTCACTTCCAAGAAAACCTTTTTTGATTTTGTCCAGTGTAACTTCCACTGTCTCTTACCGTGTCTTAGTCAAAAGGAACTAAAATGTCCCATTAAAAGAGATCTTTTCCATGTTTAAACTTTTAAGATTAATGGTCAAATCTCCCCTCTATAACATGGAAACACCGAGTTTCAAACCCCTTGATTTACAACCACTGGCTGTTTTCTGTGTCTGTCTGGACAGCTGGACTAGCTGATCATTGTGAGTCCTTTCCAACTGAAAATATTCTACTCTATATCATTTCTATTATTTCATTTCCAAATGGATCCAGAACTGAACAGAGGATATTAATGTCTTGAAATCACACCCAAATACCACCTCCTTGATCAGTTCCTACTCAACAGACCCCTCACACCACNTGTGGCCCAAGTGCAGGACCCGGCAGGTCCTTGTGCCCAAGTGCAGGATCATGTAGTAACCAGCTACACCAAAATATTTTTGTCACCTTCTGGCCATTTTTTTCCAGGAGATTCTCTCCATGACCTGTGTCTTCAGGAATTTACACCTGCAAAATCTTTGTCTCAGCAAACCGTACGTCACATCAGCTCTATTTGTATGGAGAAGGTCAGGCTCTGTCGGGTACAAGCAGCACAGAACCTCTTGGAACCACTGTGGCTACAAACCAAGGGGGAATTTAGTCCACAGGCCTTGTTTTCAGTACATGGGCTGAACATTTTCTGAATTCCATCCTTCCCACAGCCAGCATCTTCCACAGGATGCGGTCTCTGGGAGTATGTATCCCTTAGAGACAAAGTAATGGCTTTTCTCAGTCTTCAAAATGTTCCCTTCTACACAGAGATGCTTGACCAGGATGAGAAAGGAAAGCAAGGCATGAAAATGGACCTGGGAAAGGTTCTAGCAACAGCTAGGAAAGGGTCCTTTCCCTGGGAAATCGTGAGGAGTCAAAAAAAGAGTCAAGTTCAACAGAGACCAATTTTATCACCACCTGCCTGACTCCTTTTCACAGACCCCTCTCTGACCTTAGAAGGCATAAGGAGAATAGGACCTCCCAGGGCTCCCAGGCTTCTCCTGTGAGGACAGGCTGAGGCAGCTGGGCTTGCTCAACCTGGAGAAGTCTCTGGGGAGACCTCATAGCTGCCTTCCAGTATCTGAAGGGGGCTACAGGAGATGGGGAGGGACCCTTGGTCAGGGAATGGAGTGATGGGACGAGGGAAATGGTTTTAAACTGAAAGAGGGGAGATTTAGATGAGATCTCAGGAAGAAATTCTTTGGGGTGAGGGTGGTGAGAGCCTGGTCCAGGTTCCCCAGAGAAGCTGTGGCTGCCCCATCCCTGAAGAGGTTCAAAGCCAGGTTGGAGGGGGCTTTGAGGCACCTGATGTGGTGGGAGGTGTCCCTGCCCAGACAATCCAGTCTTTATCTGGATGATCTTTAAGGTCCTTTCCAACCCAGACCATCCTATGATTCTACAACTACCTTCTCCTAATCACACACACCTCTCTCCTGCTCCAGGAGCTGCCTAGAAGCAGGGAGGTTTCCAGCACTTCAGCTGATGGATTATCACAGCTCTGTGGGTGAACCACAGGTTCAGCCCAGGTGCAAACATTCGCTCAAGTTATTGAGTCACACCAAAGACAGATGAACTTGGGTTTTCAGACTTAGGCAGTGCCTGGAAGTCAGCACAGGCCATCTTGTCTGTATCTACTGCACGTTTGTCCTCAGCTTTTGTCCTTCAATGACCCTTTCTCCATCATTTTTGCTAACATTTTTACCAGCTGCTTCTCAATATCACTGATCCCATGTCTAAATCTGACCTCAGTAGCTCCAGCGTTCCCTTGCCCAAGCATTATCTATTTCAGTCCTATGAAGGGCCAATATAAAGACCTTCAATTATTTCTGACGGGTTCCTCTTTTTTTTCCCTTTTTCCCCAAATGGAAGAATCCATTTATACCCAGATAGAACGATCTTTCTAACGACTGCATCCTTTGCAGCCCTTCCTTCAGAAAGGACATCGTTCAGATGACAACAGGCTGCAAGTCTTCCATGAATTACCTTGGGCACAACACCAAGCACACACAGCACACCCTCGCTTATTATGCCTTTTGCTTTAATAAAGGGTGTTTTTCAATTCATCCACCTACTACTCCTGTGTTTCCTTGGTTTCCTATAAATAAACAGTACGGGGATTATGGACACTAATATTTATATCTCAAATATTTTTGTTTATAAATTTCTTGGGGCTTCAAAAGCTTGAAGTTATTTATGGAACTGGGAGGTGGGGGGGGGGATAAAAAAATCCTGAAAAAAAGCCTGTGGATATTTCCATCCCTAAAGGCTGTGAAAATACATCAACTTTCACAACTTTTTCCCCTACAAATGGTTCAGAGAGACATTAAAGACATTAAAAGTCAAACAAGGATTTATCATTTTTTCCACAGACCTGAAATAATTGGGTTCCCACGCTCTGAGCCCAACTAGAAAGTCCAGAACAAGTGACAGTCTCCCAAAGAAGAGTCATTTTTACCAGGTAATAATTCTTGTAGCTCCTTTTTCCTTCTTTGTGAGGCTGAATGATGCCTGTGAGTTCCCAGGGTATCCCGGGAACAGCATTTTGAGGTGGCTAAACTTCAGCTGAGGTCCACAGAAGAAACCAACAGATTTGCCAGTAAATGCGTGTCCTGATAAATGCAAATCATAGAGCAGAATCTGATTCTGCATCCTTGAATTTTCTAAAAAGGTAGCTGTTTTCAAATGTTTCTGTCAGACTGAGGAGTTGGATTTCAATTCTGAAGAAACATCTCCATGACCTTGGACAAGTGGAAAGAGGTTTTTTTTGCTAATATTCAAACGCAGGCGAAAGGATTAACAAAGGCTTGAGCTTCTCTGTATGAATAAAGAGAGGTGAAACATTACCAAGGAGAATAAGGGTTTGTGTAAAGGCACCTCAGATAATGTTAACCTAGCTGTTTCCCCCTGAGCAGCAGCCTCGATGTGCAGGCACGAAGCTCAACATGAGTAATTTTCCCTGTTCAGAACCATTTTGAAAGTACTGATACAGAATCATAGAATAATTCGGTTTGGAAGAGACCCCTGTGATCTTCCCCTCAGCCTCCTCTTCCTCAAACTCAACAGTCCCAGCTCCCTCAATTGCTTTCCATGAGACTTATTCTCCAGGCCCTTCCCCAGCTCAGTGTCCCTCCTCTGCACTCACTCCAGCACCTCCAGATCTCTCGTGCTGAGGTGCCCAGAACTGGACACCAGACTCAAGGTGTGGCCTCATCAGTGCTGGGTACAGTGCAGGGGGATAATCACCTCCCTGCTTCTGCTGGTCACACTATGCCCCACTAGTTTTTCCAGGGCTGCAGTAATGGATAGATAGATATACAGACATATCTACAGCTTGAACCTTACCACCCTCAAGCCCTAATTGAAGTTATTTTCTCGAGTTTTATTAGTAGCTTTATCATAAACTATCTTTTGCAAGACCTTTGGGAAGAGAGGCAACGAAGGAAATTCATGGAATACCTCTACAAATGGAGCTCTTCCTTATCCTGTGTTCCCACCATCTGTTTCTTGGAAATACTTCTTACCTCTCATCTTAGACATGAATGGTAAGTGGGTTTGGAGATGGGACAATCTCACTGTTACACGTCGGCAGAACACTTTGCATGAGCAGGTTTTGGACTCGTAGAGGTTACTAAAACACCGGTATATAAATAATGCAGAAAGGAAGCTCCCAAAAGAGAACCTGGGTCCTTGCCCAGTTCTGAGCAAACCAAGGCACGTGCAGGGAGATTCGGGCTGCTTCTGGTCCCTATATAGATTTTATAACACCTAAAATGCAGGTGCCTGGCGTTAATTCAGAGTACTTCATTTAAGCGCTCTGCAGATAACGCAGAGACTCAAGCCACCATCTCAACTGGCAAATAAAACATGCCAGGTCCCACCTTCTGTCCCTGAGGCCCAACTAACCAGGTACAGCTACACTTTCTTACTTCCCAAACACACTGGCTGCATCTCAAGTGCCAACTGGGAATAGTCCCCTGTCCACCCAAGCTTTCTAACTAGGCCCGGTCTCTATCCAGGAGAGGTTTTGATGGACCAAAACAGGCCTGGAGCATCTCTCTGCTGAGGAAAGGCTGAGGGACTTCAGTCATTTTAGTTTGGGGAAGAGAAGGCTGAGGGGGATCTGATCAACACCTATGAATACTTAAAGGGTGGGTGTCAGGAGGATGGGATCAGGCTTTTTTCAGTGGTGCCCTGTGAGAGGACAAGAGGAAATAGGCACAAACTTGCATGTAAGAAGTTCCATCTAAACACGAGGAGGAACTTCTTCACTTTGAGGGCAGCAGAGCCCTGGCAGAGGCTGCCCAGAGAGGTGGGGGAAGTCTCCATCTCTGGAGATATTCCAAATCCCACCTGGACACGTTCCCCTGCTACCTGCTCTAGGAGGACCTTCTTTGGCAGGGGGTTGGACTAGATGATCTCCAGAGGTCCCTTCCAACCCCATAGCATTCTGTCATTCTCATAGTGTGGAAAATGCCTTTCCAATGCAAGTGCCCATGCCATGGCTCTGCTTCCCTCTCCAACAAAATGATGCTAACTTATCCCCAGGCACTTTTATACTCAGCCCATTTGAAATTCCAGGCACAAAAACCGGGGCAATCCACTTGATTTGAAGCTTAAACGTCTGAATGAGGGGTTCACACTACCGACTGTCCAATCCAGATCCTGAATATGAAGTGGTCTCTCGAGGCCCATTGTTTAAATGAGAAAAGCTCAGCCTTTCAAAAAAATCAATGAAAAAAGGTTTTCTAGAGCAGTTGCCTGGTTCTGGTGGAAGAAAGTCCTAGCGTGGGGTTTCTGTAAAATAAGAAAACAAACAGGAGCCCAAAAGAGTAGATGGAATCTACTTTAGAAGGATTCATCTAACATGTAGACAATGTAGGTTGAGCTAAATTCTAAGGTTCAAGAGAAAGGTGGGAAAAATTGCCATTGAGGTATTCTGACTCCAGAGCTATCCTTGGATGGTTGAATCGTTCCCTGGAAGCACTGCTCTCTTTCCATGGGTAATGGAGAAAACCTACCCAACAAGTTTAGGTTAAGGCCATTAATTTTCAACAGCTAAAGCAAAATAAGAACAAGGGCCCTCTGAGTGCTTAAGTAATCAAACCGACACGCTTTTGTTCTCTGGCCCAAAACATATGTTCCATCTGAGTTTACAGATCCTGGAGGAGATGCTGCTGCTGGAAAGAAGTGTTTTCTGGGTAGTTAGCATCTATGAGGCACTACAGATAAGCAGCCCGACTCTTACACGGTGCCTTGGGCCTAGATGCAGACATGTCAGTTTTGAGATGATTTCATTTGAAGGAATTAATTTCCTATTAACAGATGGATATTGATATATGGATATCCTTTCCCACAGTCCTGGAAGATGAGAAGACTGAGACAGCTCTTACACTATCTGCTGGAATATGCAGTTATTTTCCCCTTAACTGGGAACTAAATACATGGGAAATTCATTGTGCAGGATGACTTTTCAACACATTTATGTGTAGTCAATGTTCCTGCACCTTCCATTAGTAAAGACTAATCCAACTGGACTAGTCACTGTAAGTACATCCACACTATTCATGGCTCCTGCAGCAATGGAGATATTTGCCACATACAGCCTAAAAGAAACCACCACACTCAAAAGTATTTTAGGGTTGGAGAGATCTTAGAACCACGTGGAAGGGTCTGCAGGAGGCGAGTGAGCCATGTCAAGGCCTGTTGGTGACATCTCAACCTCTCCCTGTAGGCTGGACTTGCTGATGGACTTTTCTAAGCAGCAATACACTGTTTGAGATCACAGGAACAGAAGGACTGTGATCAGTCAACAGGCTGCTGCTTTTGTTTAGCAAGTGTTTCAAGCACCATCACCCATGGAGACCTTCCTTGCAGGTATTGAGTGGGTGGTACTGCCCGAGTTCAAAACTGTCAGCTGCCTGACACTGGAACTAAAACACATCCTAAAACCTCACGATTAAAAGTGTTTGATATCAAAGACCAGAATGTGTTTTACAATTTTAGTAAATTTATTATATTTCTTCTTGATGACTGGGATTAAGGAGTTGGGCAAAGGAGATTTCCACTAAGTTAACACTCTGCCACAAACAACTCTTTTAATTTACAGTGAGCTGCTGGAGTCATAAAAACCCAAAACCCAAAGAGCAGACCTAACACTGGAGCACTCCAAGAACTTGTGAATACTTATTTTGAAGTCTTTGAACTTCAAAATAGAGAAACTGAGGCCCGAGGAGTAGAATCATAGAATCATTTGGGTTGGAAGAGACCCTTAGGATCGAGTCCAACCATCAGCCCTACTCTACAAGTTCTCCCCTACACCACATCCCTCAACACCACATCCAATCTACTCTTAAACAGTCAGGGATGGGGACTCCACCACCTCCCTGGGCAGCCCATTCCAGGCTCTGACCACTCTTTCTGTGAAAAGCTTTTTCCTCATGTCCAGCCTAACCCTACCCTGCTGCAGCTTGCAGCCATTCCCTCTTGTTCTATTGCTAATTGCTAGTGAGACGAGACCAGCACCAACCTCTCTGCAATGCCCTTTCAAGCAGTTGGAGAGAGGGATGAGGTCTCCCCTCAGACTCCTCTTCCTCAAACTAATTGGGTCTCAGCTCCCTCAATCGTTCCTCATAAGATTCATTCTCCAGGCTTTTCACCAGCTGTGTCCCTCCTCTGCACTCGCTCCAGCACCTCAATATCTCTTGTGTTGAGGTGCCCAGAACTGGACACAAGACTATTTGACCTGAGAGAAAGCGATGCACAGTAACCAGTCCCCATTCCCCCTGTGCCTCCTCACCACCCACCGTGAAATTCCTTCTTCCCTTAAGGAGATCACATTTACAAGGTTCAAATTATCAGCCTTAACGAGCAAATTACAGAAAAAAACCTCTACCTCTCCAACTTTCATCCCCCCCCAAACTCCTTCCATCTCCCCTCCCCGCTCCTTTCGGTATTTGTTTTTAATCCTGGCCGATTATCAGCCCGTGGAACCCGACTGCAGAGAGTTACTTGGTATTCCGAAGGCATTATTTTAAGATGAAACAATGTAAATTCTGATTGGGATGGCAGATGGCTGGCAGTTCACTGTTTGGCAAACCAACTGGTAGGGTATGTTAGAAAGTCGGAGCAGCAGGTAGTACAGCTCAATTTGAAACGACCACAGATGCTCGGAGAGGCGCGGGGGAAGGGCTCAAGCTGGTCAGGAAATTAAAGAACAGTAGTCAGAGCTCGCAGGGAAAAATTGGAAAAAAAAAAAAAACTAAAAAAAAATAAAAATATTAAAAATGACAGTAATTAGCTGAAAGTTTTCTTCTCCCTGTCAGCACTTTCTGGAGGCTGAGTTATCAGAGCGGAGAGGAGCCCATCGCCATCCACGTGAGCGCATCGCTCGGCCGTGAGGGCTCCTTTCCGAGCCATTCCCAGATGCTGTAAAGCTGTTCACACAGTGGTCACTTTTGGAAGGGACCTCTGGAGAACATCTCCTCCAACCCCCTGACAGAACAGAGTCACCCACAGCAGGTTGCACAGTAACATGTCCAGGTGGGGTTTGAATGTCTCCAGAGATGGAGACTCCACCACCTCTCTGGGCAGCCTCTGCCAGGGCTCTGCCACCCTCACAGGAAAGAAGTTCCTCCTCATGTTTAGATGGATCTTCTTACGTTCAACTTTGTGCCCATTCCCCTCTTATCCTGTCACTGGGCACCCACAGAGAAGAATCTGGCCCCATCCTCTTGCCACCCGCTCTTTAGTTATTGCTCAGTGTTGATGAGATCCCCTCTCAGTCTGCTCTTCTCCAGCTGAACAGCCCCAGGTCACTCAGCCTTTCCTCCTAAGAGAGATACACCAGTGCCTTCATCATCCTTGTAGCTTCCACTGGATTCTCCCAGCAGTTTCCTGTCCTTCTTGGACTGGGGGGCCCAGAAATGAACCCAGTGCTCCAGCTGTGGCCTCCCCAGTGCAGAGCAGAGGGGGAGGATGACCTCCCTCCACCTGCTGGCTACACTCTCCTCTATGCACCCCAAGATGCCATTGGCCTTTTTGGCCACAAGGGCACATTGCTGGCTCATGGTCAACCTGTTGGTCATGTCCCATTCTGGACAGTTAGAACTGACCTTCTGGCCATGCTCTTTTTAATGTTCTCCAAGTTCCCTGCACCACTTATGTTCCATGAGGGGGCTGGTGGCACATCCCTCTCTGTTCCCATCAGCCTTCTGCAGTAGCCTCTGCCTTCCTGTAGGCATCCACATCCACTCCATCGCTAGCAGAGAGTGTCTGTCACCCACTGGTAATCTTTCCCAAATAGGTATTGAAGTGGGATGAGTTGCCATTTGAAGGAGCCCAGATTTCTGTGCTCCTGCAGGTACCCAGTTGGGGAGTTTAGACAAGAAAAGGAGGCTGTGGGGAGACCTTCTCACTCTCTACAACTCCCTGAAAGGAGGGTGTAGCCAGGGGGAGTCAGTCTCTTCTCCCAAGGAACAGGCAATGGGAGAAAAGTTGTGCCAGGGGAGGTTCAGGATGGATACTAGGAAAAATTTCCTCACCAAACTGGTTGTCAAACATTGGAACAGGCTGCCCAGAGAAGCTGGGCAGATGTGGTGCTCAGAGAAATGGTTTAGTGGTGGGTTTTGTTGGTGTTAGATTGATGGCTGGACTCAATAAGGTCTCTTCCAACACAGACAATTCTATGATTTTAAGTCCTGCTTTGTGGTGGCTAAAAATAGCTATGCTGGACCCCACCCCAAAGGAATGGGGCTCCAAAACAGAACTTCACTCAAACTGTGGACCAAAAGTTTACACCTCCACAACTCAGCTATCCTGGCACCAGCTGCCAGCTGGTACAGTCTGGCCATGCCCATGCTCTCCTACGCCCCAGAACTGGGTAGCAGCATCCAAACTGCCTTTTGAGAATGGTCTGTGGTGGGTGCCAGCTCCCAATCTGCTTGGGAAGTGCCTGAAAAGCCCATCATGGCCAAAACTGTGTGAGGAACACTCAAATAGGAAAGTGGTACAGATGTAGCCACAGGATGCATCCCAGTAAGCCCTTCTAGACACTCCCCAATGCATATTACAGAACAGAATCATAGAATGATTTGGGTGGGAAGGTACCTTCAAGACCATCCAGTTCTGACCCCCTGCCATAGGTAGGGACACCTCCCACCACACCAGGATGCTCCAAGCCCCCTCCAACCTGGCCTTGAACCCCTCCAGGGATGGGGCAGCCACAGCTCCTCGGGGCAACCTGGGCCAGGCTCTCACCACCCTCACACCAAAGAAGTTCTTCCCCACATCTCATGTAAATTTCCCCTCCATATATCCATGGCACCGTGTCATAACATCATGGAATTGTCTAGTTTGGAAGGGAACTTTCAGATCACCGAGTCCTACCATCACCAACCCTGAGAGTTGGATGCCTCCAAGGAAGGATACCGACTCATCTCGTTGCAAGACCAGTTGGGTAGATCCAGGCTACACACGCTGCGGGGAGCAGATAATCAAGCTGTAACACAGAATTGAGCTCGCCCGTGAAAATACCTGCAGGGTCACTCTGCTGCCAACCATTAGGCTTGACCTGACCTCAACCTTCCCACAAGCAAAGCATACAAACTGGTTTTGCACCCAACTCCTCCCTTTTTCTCATCCTGCAGTACGGAAGCGGCGGTACAGAAGAGCAGCCGATGGCAGCGTAATGCATAAATCAAATCCTTGCACCCTCCCTACATCAATTAGCTCATCAAATGCTCCAAAACTCCAGATCCAGGTCCAAGATTTCAGATGTGACCATTCCCAGCCACGATGCTTCCTCTGGATATTTTTCTAACCAGGCTGCTGCTGGTCGCCCTGTACGCCTGGGTGCTAACGAGCCCCGAGCGGCCTTCATTTGAGAAATTCCACTCAAACAAGGAGATTGAGAACACTACAATTAAGCAATCAACAAAATCAGGAAATGCCACAATTAGAGGTGCACCTGCAGGCTCCCCTTCACCCCCCGAAACGGTGTGACCTTCCTTCCCTCACGCACAGCCTTGATGCTGGTCTGACTCCCCGGAATCGAACACGGCCGCTCATAGGAGGAGAATTTGGTTTATGAGGCGATTCTGCCATTTGCTCTTTTCTCTCCTTCCACAGACCTTCCTGTTTGGTTCTCAGGGTAGGGAGCGTTCCCTCATGGCCTACTTACAGCGTTAAACATGACCTTAATCCACCTGAAATAATCTTTCTTCTAAGGTATGCCGTTCAACATTTCACCGAGCAGGTCTGTCCTACACAGATCTCTTACAACCCCTTGTACCCACACAATTCATGGAAATGAAGCAGTTAAACACAACAGCAACGTACCTGTGAGCACATGCAAATTGCAGGATGGCAGATGAGGCAATTAGGTACTTAATTTATATGAAAAAAAATGCAGGAGAGCTCAATATTTCCTCAGACGTACCTCCTTATTCTACAACACCGCTCAAGATTAGAGGAATAGGGTATGGGTTTGCTTATACCATGCTATGTGCTTCCTAGGAATTGCAGAAAAATGTGTATGTGGTGTAGTGTGTTATTTGGAAACTGGTGTGGAATTGGGAAATTAAAAGTCCCTATAAAGCAAAGGCAGGCAGGGAAGCATTAGAAGCTGGTGAAATGTTTGTGCTGCCACGACTCTCACGCCCCAAATCAACTCCTGAACGTCAAGACACGAATGGAAGTTCTTTACAGAGAGGATTTCATAGGTGCTCAGCACCTCAAATTAGAGCTTTGCCATAAAAAGCAAAGAGGGGTGTTTAACAGCTGGGGGAAAGAAGTAATTCACGTCCCCAGTTGCAGGAGCAGAAGAGACCCTGTCACCATCCCCAGAGACAGGGGGCCATTTCGAGTGGTGCCCAAGTCCCAGCCTCCTCCCAGAGGAGCCCTTCTTGCTCCATGGGCTACAGCAAGGACAGACGCAGACCTGGCTGAGTCACCCACCAGTATCTCCTCCATCTTTACCCTTAAAATGCTTTTATTTTGGAGCTGGAAGGAAAGCAAGGCATTTATGGCACCATATTGACCACTAATAAATAGCACGAGCGCTGCTACTCACCACTCACCTGCAACACTGAGAATCACAGAATTCCTCCTAAACACTTATTTTTCCCCACGCTGCCTATAACTCAAATGATTTGAGCCACCTTCTAAGCGTGGAATTACCTTTTAAAGGCATCATATATGTTTTTACGGGATCTGGGAACAGATATAAACCCATTGCTGATAAGGACAGGCAGTTTGACAGGATGAGAAGTATTAAGGGGAGGAAGGCAGCCACAAAAATCAGCCCGGATTCCTCAGTACATTAGGTTCAATCAGCAAACCCGTATTTTAATATAGACATAGGAGCCCGTGTTCAGCTGGGAAGGAGGAGAGCAGGAACGGAGAGAACAAAGGATTACATAATGGAAAATAGCATCTGAAAGTAATTTAGGGGTCACAGCAGCCAAACAGCTTAGCACAGGCTCCCATTAGGACACTGTGATGAAAAGCACTAATGCAATCCACGGACATGTGCACGGCAGAGGAGGAGAAGAGAGTGACTTGATTTTTCATTTACGGCAGCAGCGAGAATTAACACTGGAATATTAAATCCACCCCAGCCAACCAGAGTGGTAAAGGATGCTGAAAAATTAGGGAGGGTGTAAGAAGGACCTACAGTAGTAATTTCAGGACTGGAGAAGATTCCTCTGCTTTCCAGGTGACTGGCTTCTAATTCTGCATTTCCAGGGAACACGGACTCTTATTACAACAAACCCTACAAGAAAGCTCGGGAGAGACTTCGTACAGGGGCAAGTAGTGATAGGATGAGGGCTAACAGCTTCCAACTGGAAGACAAGAGATTTAGATTAGGTATTAGGAAGAAATTAATTGCTTTGAGGGTGGTGAGATCCTGGCCCAGGTTGCCCAGAGAAGCTGGGGCTGCCCTATCCCTGGAGGGGTTCAAGGCCAGATTGGAGGGGGCTTGGAGCAACCTGGTGTGATGGGAGGTGTCCCTGCCTGGGGTAGGGGTTGGAACTGGATGATCTTTAAGGTCCCTTCCAACCCAAACCATTTTATGAGGCTATGATAACACAGGGAGCAGCGTTTTCTCCAGCATTTTAACTATAAGGTCCACTTTTTAAACCCATGTTTTGTTAACCATCTTCCCCCATTAGAGCTCAGACAGACCATTACCTCTCCTATTTGTGGGTGTAAAATATCTTCATGGAAAAGACAGTAATTGGATGATTCTGTCAAGACACCTTACATTTGTGTTTCTTATCAAGAAATGGTCATTTCAAGAAACCTTTGGTTTCTTTTTTACCTCTCTTAGAATTCAATAGCTGAAACAACAACATCCAGGAGGACAAGTCTCCACTTCGTAGGAGTTACTTCTCCGTGGACCAGGACTGCAACCATTGACATAGATATTAAATACTATTTTGTTCACAGATGCATTAGAGGGAAAAACTTCCTCTGGCAGGCAGCAAGTTTGCCCAGGGTACAATTGTGCTGCCTGAAAACCATCATCTAATGCTATTTCATCTGCTCCTACAACATTCAAAACATCAGCACAGGACATGGAGAGGACAGAGTATCTAGAAGAGACACCCTTTCTGGAGCAGCACTTTAGGGTAATTTGGGGCTTTTGTTTTCAGCCATTATAAAACTTTCCACTGGCACAAGGAAAAGTGCTTGATCTGTGGATATAGGGAAATAGATGAAAATTTATAAGATGGAAAAACCCCAAATCTGCTGTTGGATTTGGTGAGTGAGGATATGGCCTGTCCCAGAGCTTGGCACTTCATCAATATTTGACCATCTACATTTTAAGGCAGCAGTTAATGAGGCAAATGAGAAACTTAATGTTACGTGTATAAAGATGATTAGGATCAAATTATGTTCATGAAAAGAAACTGCCTCTGAAATGAATTCCTTAAATGTCCTGAGGAAGCCAAGGAGTGTCGGGAATGTTGTCATCTCCTGCCCTGGCATATGCTTCACTTTTGCAGACTGAATTCCCTTCTGCCTCTGCCTGACACATCAGAGAATGTCTTTCTAGAAAACTAGGAGCGACATCCAGCATCAGGCTCAGACCCCTACACTTCGGTGTCCACAGGGACTGAATTCAGTTACCACACACTGACATCCAAAGCCATTTGTGATGGATCCTCACCACCTACAGAAGGTTGGGAGGTGAGATTGCCAACTGCAGTTGACCCACACCTATCTGGAGAGGCTGCTTCACACCAGAATGGATGTGCTAGAGCATCTCCAGTGACACTGGATCATTTAACATTGGGCAGGCCATATGGTCCTAGGGGGAAGAATGGAGTTTCAGGCTGACTCCTCCATACAAGTGTCCATATAAATGGCTGTACACGGGTATTTGGTGTCTAACCTCCCTCTACAGTTAATGGGGACCTAATTAACAGGACACAAGAGGAATTCTGCTCTCCCCAACTAGACACCTGGTCACCTCCCTGGATTCCATAGGCTCTACTGATTAGTGCACAGGAAGCCCCTACATGCAGACACTTAGGTGCAGAAGCTGTGTCTCACCATAGGTGTTCTTCCCAAGAATGCCAGTTCCAAAGGTAAACATTTCAGATCTGATGCATAATCTCATGCGTCACCCAGAAATACTTGATCTGGCCTGTAACTCTCGGGGGGAGAGGGTATTTTCTCTGAGAACATGAGTCTTCACTGCAGAGTCCACGTGAAGTTTCCTCCTCAAGTTTGCTGAGGACCACTGCAGCAGACCTGTGACAACGTGTTGGGGTCCTCTATGGGAAATCAGTGCTGGAAAAGGACTCCACAAAAACTTTCTCCAAAATGAGAAGTTTGGGCTTTAGAGCTTGTACAATGATAATATCTTCCCTCTTGGTACCTTCACTCTAGCGCTCTTGCACTGTTCAGAGGGATGGAAGAGTAAATTTATCTCCATCACTTATTTCCATAATTGGCTACTTTGGAAGCAACGATCTGATTTTCTGAGGTCTTAGATAACCTATAATAACAGAGCTGTCTGTCAAGAGAATCACATGTGGAAGAGAAACCAGGGAAAGGATGTGCTACTAGTCTGACCATCTGTAAATAAGGGCAAGGTCTAGTGGAAGGAGTCCCTTTGGCAGGGTGTTGGAACAAAATGATCTTTAAGGTCCCTTCCAACCCAAACCATTATATGATTCTATGATATGATATTGCCTGCAACAACATAAGACTAAACTTTGAGGACATGCAATCACAGGATCACAGAATGTCAGGGATTGGAAGGGATCTTGAAAGCTCATCCAATCCAATCCCCCTGCTGGAGCAGGAACACCCAGAGCAGGTCACACAGGAACGCCTCCAGGAGGGTTTGGGATGTCTCCAGAGAAGGAGACTCCACCACCTCCCTGGGCAGACCCTTCCAGTGTTCCCTCACCCTGAAGAAGTTTTTACTCATATTTAACTGGAATCTATGTTCCAGCTTGCATCCATTGCCTCTTATCCTATCATTGGATGTTACTGAGACGAGCCTGGCTCCATCCTCCTGACACTCCGATATCGTGATATCCCTTGCAATTCTGCAATCATCACATTTTTTTTATTGGCCCATTGATGCAACAATTCATAATCACCTCAGAAATTCACCAATCTGAATGTGCTGAGAAAATAGCACTGCTATTTCAAGAATCTGAATACTGTGCTCAGAAAACATTGCATTTTGTCATCAACATCTGCCCAATTCAGGTCTTATTTGAAGATCCCGTGAGATGGGAAAGAAAATTTGCTTACCTTCCTGGGCCTTGCAGGGTTTCAAAACTGTATTAAAAAATTGAAATGAAAATGGATTGTCAGAACACGGGATCCCCCTGTTCACGCCTCTGACACAGAAAACACATTTGTTGGGCTTCTTCCTTCCCAACTATCTACTGCCACGAGCAAGGGAGCACCAAGGGCCAGGAATGCTGCCAGAGAGGGGCAGCACTACTATTTCAAGCACTATTTCACAGTGCCCTTAATGCAAATGGAAGGACACACTCCTATATTTTAAGATGCACGTATTCAAAAATAAAAAGAGGCTGAAAACAGCATCAGAGTCTCTTTTTTTCTCAAGTAGGAAAACAAATCTCAGCTCCTGGGCTTTGAAGAGCACCATGACCACACGACACCCTGTGACATCTGTAGCTGGCAAAGTTATTTTCTAAGGGGCAGAGAAGCCAGGAAGGGGATGAAGAAAGAAGGAGGGGAAGGGATTAAATAAGGAATAAACCAATCATTTTGTATGGGAAAGGAATCATAGAATCATCTAGGTTGAAAGAGACCCTTGGGATCATCCAGTCCAACCATCAGCCCTACTCTACAAGTTCTCCCCTACACCAGATCCCTCAACACCACATCCAATCTACTCTTAAACACACTCAGGGATGGGGACTCCACCACCTCCCTGGAAGGGAGACCATGCATTTTCCGGTGAGAGAAGGATGAGCACCCTGTTTTCCTAAAACCTCTCTATTCACTATTGCTTTGAGACATACATAAAACAAAAGGTCTGGCCATCACCAGAATACTATTATTTCTCTTATTTCTGTTGTCAGTATTTAGGGTTGAGGGCTGTGTCCACCACAAGGCTTCACTCCTATTTTATCTCAATCTTGAGGAACAGCCTCTGCCTTTAACACCTCCCCTGAGAAATTACCCCCCCCCAAACTCATTACCCTGCAAAAGCAGGAACTACCTGCACTGTCACCTAAACCATCACCACAAGAAGCAGAGAGAAAGAGCATTTCAGAAGGTTTTTCCTAAGAAAAAAAGGATGATTTTCCTGCTGAGTCAAAGCCAGCACACACTTACCTCCTTCGAAGCGCAACCCCATACGTTAAGTCCTCCTTTTTGTACCCAAAACACAGCAGAAAAGCTCTGCCCCAGCCCCCAGCGAGGGCACAGCTTTAACTGGGGCAGAAAAGGCTCAAAGCCCAGCAACGACACAGGTGAGAACCATTTTGAGTAACACACGGGCAGGTGATGCAGAAGAGACATTAGTAGGACATAGGGGCTAAGCTTCCACTTCAATTTTCAGCCTCTCCCCTGCGAACCCCAGGGAAGGGATAAATTACCTCTCCTGCTGCTCACCATGCCATGAACTTGCAAGAGATTTGGGTTTTTTTTTTCCTTGATTTAGCCTATTAGAGACAGACAGAGGTTAAAACTCTGGAGTCAGTAGCTGGCTCTTGCAATCAGGCATTTATAACACACAGGCGATGGCCAGAAGCTAAATCTTATACTTAAAAGTAGAGCTAGGAGGAAAATACTTTCCTTTCAGAAAAAAAAAACAACCCCAAAACCAAAGAACCCAAGTGACACAAAACAGAAACATTGCACGTTCATCTGTTCTTACCCTGCTGATTGTTTTTAACTTTTATGAAAAAGCAAAAATCCAGATAACGTTGTTTATATAGCACATGCAAACACACACATGTCAACATAGATATATATATCTATAATCAACAGCCTCAAAATGGATTTTTTTAGAAGCTTTGCTATCCAAACACATCAAATTCACCCTCATGAGAAAACTTCCCATAGTTAAAAATCACATTTTTTGGGGGAAGAAATACATCTCTGCAACAATTTTCAGGGAAAGTCTAATTTAGGTCTCTAATTTGCTGGTGGTTCAAATCCTTCCCAGTCTTCTTTTTTCCTGGAAATCTAGGCTCCATATGCAAAAGGGATAAAAGGAGCTGAAAGAAGGAATTTTAAATCTTGGGAGCTGTTAACATTGCTCCAGTCAAGAGATGCTCACGGTGAGCATAGGGAGATGTGGTTTGCATTTCCCCGAGTAGAATTTGGTGTTGACACCACATTGGGCATTTCAGAGGCAGGATTCGGGGATTGACACCAATTGGGCATTTCAGAGGCAGGATTTGGGGTTGACACCAATTGGGCATTTCTCTCCCAGGCACGGAAAGAGCGTGGTACAGGGAGGGAGGGTGGTCACTTCATTGCAGATCCCCCCACTGTGTTCTCTGACAGTGCCCCATGAGCCTCACAAAATCCAACAGATGCAAAGAGTGAAGTTCAAGTCCAAGGAGGGCCGTGAGGCTCCAGCAGGACGGGAGCCTAAATGTATGGAAATCTATGTGTTTTCTACAAAATTATCGACTTCTGTTTGCATAAGACTACTAGAAACAGAATTAATGCATAAAAGGTGAATGAGCCAAAGGGAGTCATGTCTCTGATGCCGGGTTGCAAAAGCAATCTCTCCTGCTTTGAGGTAAAATGAACCAATTTTCTGTTCAGTAATTTAACTTTTTTGGCTGGGCCTCTTCTAACTGACTAAACTCTGAAATGAACAGCAGGTTGGTCAGAAACTGTTCCCCCTCAGGGTGCTCAGCCCTGATCAACCCCAGAGATGGTGCAGAGAGGCCCTGGTTTATACTCATTGCTGGAACAGCCAAGGGCAGGGAATTGCGGGATTTGCCCCCTTGGAGGATGGGAAGCAGAAAAGCCTTGAGGGGTCACCCCTGTGGGGAGGAGTGGACAGGACAGAGGACCCCAAACTGACCAGCTGGGGTATTCTATCCCACCCCCATCATGCTCAGTATCAAAGCTGAGGGATCAAAGGGTCAACTCTCTTTTCTTCAGTGGCCGACGTCTNAGATTGGATGTGGTGTTGAGGGATCTGGTGTAGGGGAGACCTTGTAGAGTAGGGCTGATGGTTGGTCTGGATGATCTCAAGGGTCTCTTCCAACCTGTATGATTCCATGATTCTATTCTATGATTATTTCCTTCTTACTTTAATTTTAGCATTAATACTTCATTAAAGTAGTTTATTTCATTCTAAACTTGTAAATCTCCTAATCTCTTCCTCTCCTTTCTTTTTGGGGGAAGGCAGGGTCATCTGTCAGTCTGGTTTTGGTAAATTTGGCCGAAACCACGGCACAATCTTATAAGAACATAAAAAAGAAAGTTGTTGTTGTTGTTGGGGTTTTTTTGTTTACATCCCATTGCTGTAAGGACTGCTCAAGCACAAGAGTGTCTACTCTTTCTTAGAGGAAAAATTCTTTTTTTCTTTTTTTTTTTCTATAGAAACTTCTGGGTTATTGATAATGTGAGGGTAGAGTAAGAAAATAAAAGGCATTAATGCACCTCTTTGTATCCGGAAAGACATAACGCTACCCATGTTCTCTCTTGACACAAAAAAATACCCCTGGAAAGTTCTGGTTATGTATTTCTATGTATACTCTTGAGCAATAAATTAGACACAAATGCATTCTCAGAGACTTCTGGGCTTGATGTCACAAAAATCAAAGTGAAAATGATTTCAATAACATAGCCCACAGCTTTCTCCTTACGGCGGCAGGAGCTCTCCCTTGTTAAAGGACTAACAGGGAGATGAGTACCTGTTTAGAAACCATTGTAAATGAAGACAATGCGTTTATTTCATTGCTATGGTTACTAAATGAAACGTGAAGTACAGAAATATGGTTCACAAGGAAAAAGGACTGAAGAAAAATGAATGATGTACTGCTGTAGAAATGCAGGAGAGAGATCAAACAAGTCGGCCGCACAGTTTAAGGGACAATTAATTATTAGAACTTTCACAACACATTTGATTTAATCTCATTGTAGCCTGATTGCAGCCATTCTCAAACCAGCGCTATCTCACTCCTTTTACTTTTCCCCATCTTGCCTTTTGAACTACTGCTGGTCCAGGAAAAAAGCTTGTACCTTTTATCTGGGATACTGGGGAGAAATGATGTATCCCTACGAGCCAACAGGCGCCGTGCAGGGGCTTCTGCTGGGCTCGGCCGGACCTTCTTCTCTTCTCCAGTGTGTCTCCAGAACCTGTTTGGCACAATTGGGCTGGTGGCTCTGCTGAGTGGTTGCTCACATTCAGCAGAAGGGATAGCAAATAATCATCTCCAACATCTGGGCATGACTCAAAGTGTTTCCAGGGATGGTTTCTAAAACGCAGAAGCTCGGAGGGCCAAAGGGTCAGAGCTTTTTTGAGGTGACATACCATCCTAGCACCCACATTTCTCCATCCAGGGCACATGCATGTGACAACTGGCCCCTGCCTGGTTTGGTTTGGTTTGGTTTGAGCTGTTTCATAGAATCATAGAATCATAGAATCATTTAGGTTGGAAGAGACCCTTGGGATCATCAAGTCCAACCATCAGCCCTACTCTACAAGTTCTCCCCTACACCAGATCCCTCAACACCACATCTAATCTACTCTGAAACACAGTCAGGGATGGGGACTCCACCACCTCCCTGGGCAGCTGATTCCACTGACTGACCACTCTTTCTGTGAAAATTTTTTTCCTAATGTTCAGCCTAACCCTACCCTGCTGCAGCTTGCAGCCATTCCCTCTTGTTCTGTCGCTCATTGCCCATGAGAAGAGACCAGCACCAACCTCCCTACAATGCCCTTTCAAGCAGTTGTAGAGAGGGATGAGGTCTCCCCTCAGCCTCCTCTTCCTCCAACTAAACAATCCCAACTCCCTCAATCGATCCTCATAAGCCTTATTCCACCAATCTGTTTCTCACCAAGGGAACAGATTTGGGCCAAGGAGTTGATCCAAAAGTATCAAGATCAGGAGAACAGCCACCAAAAATGGTCACCACCACATGGTATAGCTTAGAAATGATGTAAAGCTGCACTCTCTGGATGATCCAAATAGACTGTTGGTGAACCAAGATGAAGAAAACTAATGGATAAGATTATGTATCCCTCTCTCCTTCCTTCGATGACGCACGGTCAACAACTTAATTCTGCTCACAGACTGAAGCATCGCTTGCTCCAGAGGTGCCAGTCAAATTGCATTTGGTTCATGTGAGCCTCATTGGAACTCTTCAAAGTCCCAGGCTAAAAATGCTGCAGCGAAACTCCCGGGCGAAGCGGACGGGAGGCAAAGGGCTGACACTCCGGGATGGGATGTACTAAAGCCAGGATTAATCTACCTGACATCCTGCTGCCTTCTCCTCAGAGCAAATCCAAACAAATCCAGTACAACGGTTCCAGAAACACTCCCTATCTTCTTTAGGCAAAGCCAGCTCTTCAGCCACTTCATGCACTTGGCACGCTTGGAAACCTCTTTGCCATAGCCAATTAGGCAAAGATCTGATTAATTAGGACTCCTTCATCCTTCTTTTCTGACCAGCACGTAGCAATGGATTATTTACCCGTATTAAACAGAATTCTTCAGATACATGCCTCAAAAAAAAAGAGCTCTTCTGGAGTCACAGAATGGAGCCAAGAAGATCCAGATGGATTTAAAGCATTTACATTAATCCTGTTCCCACGTACCCCGGCGCGGGCGCACAGCTGTACCGCAGTCGTGTTTATGAAGGGAGACGGGCTGGCTCTACCCTGTCAGTTAATACTGTGCCATGGCCTGACGGCACAGTGCGTTGGCATGGCACGCTGGCAATGGGATGTGACAGTCCCTGCCCCTGCTCGCTTTCCCAGAAACAGATCTGAAATCCTCAGAGCCATGGAGGAGCCTGAACTTTGGGGAGTTTGTTGGGGCTGAGCCTATTAAATCACCGAGGGCCTTAGAAGAGGCCACCTCCCACACCGAAAGCTCCGCCCGTAGGTAAAGAGTGCCAAGACTAGAGAAAAAGGACAGAATAAGAATAAAGACACTAGCACTGGATAAAATTTCTTCTTTTTGTTCTCTGCAATTTCTGAAAGGAAGTGGGAAAAAAAAAAGGAAGAAAACAAAAAAAAAGGCAAGTGTAGATCGTGTAGATCTATGAAAATAACCTTGTTTTATCCGCTATGGCCCCCCGAGATCACCTCTCCTGAAGATGAGTAGTTATAAAGTCTCCCTCAGAAAGCAGGAGAGTGAGCCTCTCTTGGAAAGCCTAAGGAAAAACGAATTGCTGAGGTACTTCTTATCTGACTGAGAACTGCATCTAACCAGGCCATTTCCATGAAAGGGCAAAGAACTGCCTCGCGGATCCCAGTAACGGGAAGCGTCAAGAGCGAACAGCAGCAACCTGCTGGTTCTGGTGGATGAACCATGATGGGCCTGGATGGTGGGAGTGGTGGTGGATCGAGGTTTGGTGTGCTCTGCTGCTCACATAAAAGGCTTGGGAAGCTTTTGGCATCTTCTCAAGGCAAAGGCAGATGCCGGAATGAACCCTCAGTTCTCTTTCAACCAAAACTAGGTGCCTGGTTTTCATCTCTGCTGAGGTTTGCCATGAGCTCTCTGCACTCGCTGTGCAAAGAAGCCATAAAGTGGGTATAAATGGATCTTAACTACCAGTCAGGTAATAGGAAAAGAATCAGGATCCAGAATTTTATTAGCATCCAAAACCCAAAGACTCAAATGGAAACGTCATGAAAAGCAATCCCGTAGAGAAAGAAATTGATGCAACTTTGAAACATCCTTTAATGGAAGATGACAAAGATTCACCTTGTGCTAGGGAAAAAAATTTACTTGAAAAATGAGCCATTAGAGCCTGAAAGTCACACCATAAATGAGCATGAACATGTATTTCTCTTCCTAGAGGTGGCACAAAGGAAGAGCCAACAAGCTCACCGAGAATTGTGCCAAGACTCCAGCACAATGTCCTGAAAAAAGAGACTTCCTTGGAAGGTAAACTCCATTTCCCAAAGGGGATGAGCAAGCAGTCGTTTCCCTCGCAGGCGAATGGAGGCACGGATGAGCTTTCAACGATGCCATTCACAAAACTGCCCTTGATGGGAGAGCAGAGTGAATCCAGGCAGGAAATTAAGAGACAGAGTGGGGACGGTCATTGTGATGAGGAGACTCAAAGAGAGCAGAGAAAAGAACCAAGGGGGCTGTGCAGTGCTGTGTCTCCTTTGACTGGCTCCCATTAACGACCAGTCATTTAAGAGAGTGATGAAAGGAGTGGGAATCTTTCAAAAAACAAAAAACCAACCAACCAACCAACCAAAAAAAACCCAAATAACTTTTTCCAAGATGGAATTCTGTTTGAGTTTCAGGATTTTTCTTTCCAAATATGCCAAAAGACATCCCAGCAGGACAGAGAAGCTTATGCTCTATGGATTATCTGCTGATAGGGGTATCGTCATGGAAACATGATCTTTGCTTAGAACCGATTCCTTCCTCCTGCTCTCACTCCCTTCACATATTAATATTACAATTTTTTTGTTGTTGTTATGAAGTCAGTGACAGATTGTGGACCTGAATCTTCTGTCATGTCCTGTATGGATTTCATCCTGCTTTTCAGCTGTGTCACTTCTACAGACAGATTGCAGCCGTGGCCACAACCCACAAGAAAAAGTGCCCTCCAGTCTCCCCACAGGGACTGCAACTGGTTTAGCAAGGAGATACAACACCCTGTTTTTGCAAGGACAGACACAACTCTTCGACTATGATACATCACAGATACTGAGAATGTTCCTCACTCACACCCAAGGACATCTAACAAAGTAGATGAAATGGGATCCTCCTCCAGAAGCTTCTCCTTGGGAACTTACAGGAAGGTTTCTAAGCTTCCCTTAAAGCCAGTAAAGACTTATTGCAGGATATGGTTGCGTGACATTGGCATCCATGAGCGTTACTTGAGATGCCCCAGGGAATCCTGTCCAGCCCCTGACTGCCATTCCCACAGCTCAGATCTCCTGTGGGTTCTGAGTCATGTCTGCCAGCTTTATGTAGACATCTCAGAAACCCCAGATCATCTTTAACAGCACTTGGCATATGTGTATGGACAACTTAAGCCAAGTGGAGGCCAGAATGCAACTTCTGCTGACCAAAGATAAATGTTTAATTTAGGAAGAACCACAGAAACACAGAATGCTTTGGGTTGGAAGAGACCTTAGAGACCATCTAGTCCACCTCCTTTCCTGAGCAGGGACACCTCCCACCAGACCAGGTTGCTACAAGCCCCCTCCAACCTGGCCTTAAACATCTCCAGGGATGGGGCAACCACAGCTTCTCAGGACAACCTGGGCCAGGTTCCTTCAGCAAGGTCACAATAATTTCAGCTCCTTCTTGGAGATTTTACCCCTCCTGATGCCAGGAAAAAAACAACCAAACAACCAACTACTGAAGTTAGGATTGAGCAGATGTTTACAGTGACACAGATGGTCTCTTTAAAACAAGATAACCTTGTATAAAAATAATGTGTTATTATAGATTGGAGCTAGAAACAAAACCCAAAGTTTATATGCACATCCATTTTGACCATGAAAAGTACCCCCCATCCCCAAAGGCTGTTTTATAGGGGTAAACTAGGCAGGACCAGGACATGGTCTCAGGCACTGGGCCAACTGGGTGGCCCAAGGCTCCCTGCAGTCCCTGGTGTCGGTCCCAGCACTGCCTGTACCAGGGGATGCAAAGGGCCCAGGACGTACCTTGAAAGCCAACATAGCCACAGCCACCCTACTTTTTCACCTGAGCAACTCTAAGAATGTGACAACTTGGCCTCAAGATCAAAAAATAGAATCATAGAATCACAGAATCATAGAATCATTCAGGTTGGAAGAGACCCGTGGGATCATCAAGTCCAACCATCAGCCCTACTCTACAAGTTCTCCCCTACACCAGATCCCTCAACACCACATCCAATCTGCTCTTAAACACAGTCAGGGATGGGGACTCCACCCCCTCCCTGGGCAGCTGATTCCACTGACTGACCACTCTCTCCGTGAAAAATTTTTTCCTAATGTCTAGCCTAAACCTACCCTGCTGCAGCTTGCAGCCATTCCCTCTTGTCCTGTCGCTGATAGGCCTGATCCTTTTTTTTTAAGCCACCTTAGAGGTGGTCAAAGTACCCTGAATTCAATCCTTCCCTTTCTCCTAGGAAAGAGGTTTCTTATGACTATTTAATAACAGCTCTTCTGCTGGTGTTTCACGTCCCAGCTTTGCTGGGTTCATGTGGCCATGGACTGCAGCTGTGACATGCCATGTATGACCTCCGGTCTGTCACCATCCTCCTCCAGTAACACCATTCACACTGGTTGTCTTCAGCCCAGTCCCACCTACCTGGCCTGTGCCTACCTTTTACTCATCATTAGTGGGGAGGAATTCACCCCTCCAGACTTTGCAAGTAGAAAGGAGCGAAAGGAAAACCAAGACACACATATTTCTTGAGAAAACTAAAAATGTGCCAGAGACTGTGTTCCCAAAATTTAAAGGAAGAGTTGGCACATTTCCCACAGCCCCCAGTCTGTGTCATTCTCAAGGGTTAATTGATTTTAAAATAATGAAAACATTATGCAACGCGGATGGGAGGAGCCGGCGCCACGCGACGATGAACTCACAAGGAGATACAGGTTTGCTCATCACAAAACCATCATCTCAAAATGCATGCAGGCTTAAAACTGGCTTTTGCCCACCCTGTGGGACCACCCAGCGTCACTTCAACCCCAGACAGGCATGAGCTTGGAGGAGGTGGAGGTACAGTCCTGAAAAACCACGTACAGGAGAGAATCACAGAATCACAGAATCTCAGGGATTGGAAGGGACCTTGAAAGCTCATCCAGTCCAATCACCTGCTGGAGCAGGAACACCCAGAGCAGGTCACACAGGAACACCTCCACGTGAGTTCTGAATGTCTCCAGAGAAGGAGACTCCACCACCTCCCTGGGCAGCCCCTGCCAGTGGTCCCTCACCCTCACTCTGAAGAAGTTTTTCCTCATATTTAACTGGAATCTCCTCTGTTCCAGCTTGCACCCATTACCCCTTGTCCTATCATTGGATGTCACTGAGAAGAGCCTGGCTCCATCCTCCTGACACTCACCCTTTACAGATTTATAAACATTAATAAAGTCACCCTTCAGTCTCCTCCAAGCTCAAGAGACCCAGCTCCCTCAGCCTTTCCTCCTATGGGAGATGCTCCACTCCCTTCATCATCTTGGTAGCCCTGCCCTGGACTCTCTCCAGCAGTTCCCTGTCCTTCTGGAACTGAGGGGCCCAGAACCAGACACAATATTCCAGATGGGGTCTCCCCAGGGCAGAGTAGAGGGGGAGGAGAACCTCTTGCGACCTACTAACCACCCCCCTTCTAAATCCACCCCAGGATGCCATTGGCCTTCTTGGCCATGAGGGCACAGTGCTGGCTCATGGGCATCCTGCTGCCCACCAGGATCTCCAGGTCCCTTTCCCCTGTGCTGCTCTCCAACAGGTCATTTCCCAACCTATACTGGTACCTGGGGTTGTTCTTGCCCAGATGCCACACTCTACCCTTGTCCTTGTTCTATTTCATTCAATTTCTCCCCGACCAGCTCTCCAGCCTGTCCAGGTTCCACTGAAGAAAGGAAGAAGAAAGTCTGGGGACAGTTGGGTGAGAAGCGTATCAAGGTGTATCAAGGCTGCCAGGCTGGTGGGACGTCAGATGGAATCAGGGCCTCTAATTATCTTATCACAACCCCTTCTTTTTCAAAGTTTTCTACGAAACACAACCAAATCTCATCCAGTTAGGCCGCTGTAAGTGAAAATGCCACTGACCCGCACCAGTGCAAGCCCAGAAGGAGTGAGAAAGGCTGCTTGGATTTCTTTCTTACGTGCATCTGTGTAGCTGCACCCTCAAGACGGATTATTTAAAAACCTCTGAGGAACACAGTACCATTTAGCCATTTTATACACAAAATTCTCGGGACGGCAGGTACCACCGGCGACTCAAATGGTCACTGATGAGCCTGGATCAGGGTTTTACAACAGCATAGCGTTAAGCTCTGAAATCTGTTGTAGAGCAGAGTTAATTTTTAAAAAGAGGGAAAGGTAGAGTTGCCTACCCTCTTCCTCCTCCCTCCACCCCCGAGCCCCCCGAACGCCGGGTCTGGCGGTTATTCTGATCCCTGGAGTTTGATGCCTGTTTGATTCACAGACTGCAGCATGTCTGCACCAGATGGCCCCGAGTTAATGAACACAAACTCATCACTTTTACTCACGAGGGAAATGTGCAGCTCAATCTGATTTGTACTCCACGACTAAAAATATTTTAGTATTTTTAGTGAGCATTTTACTGTTACAAAATGGCATTTGAGGAAAGCATTAAAAAGAACACAGCCTACCCAACAAATGTGGATCCACAGATGAAGAACAGCGCTGCTGCCTTTTCCCCTTCTCATCAGAGCTAAGTTAACATATTCCCCAAACCTTAAAACTGCAAACAGCACATAAAGAAAGCTCTAAGATCCAGGGCCTTCTTCAGGCACCATTAAAGCCATTTGCAAGTAAAGTCTCCTGAGTTTGGTAGAAGGACTGGGCTCCAGGTTTGTCACCCTGGCAGGTTTGAAAGGATAAGGGTCCTATTCTCATCCAGCAAAAAGCAAAGGGAATGCTCAGAAAGCACCAGAGTTGTGATTATTTATACCGGCTAATGACGGGTCCGCATGGGCTCACTGTGATTTTCACGTGGAGCACACAAGGTGTAACTGCCTGAGAACATAAAACATATAAAACCCAGCATTATGCTGCCATGCTCTATGAAAGATTTATCCCCAAGGAACCAAGAGATGTTTGTTGAAAGATGAAAAGCAGATCCCCCAGTCTACGACCCCAAAAACTGGATTAATTGCTTCCCTTGGAGTCAACGGGCACAGAGTCATGATTGCAAACACGTGGCAGGAGCCACACTCCCAGATTTTAAAGGAATCTTTATTTCAAGCTTTCACTCAAAAAGCTCTTGGGCATGCCAAAATTTTAATGCTATTTTAGCCTGGAATGTGATTTCCTTCCAACCCTCTGCGATTTTACATGCTTGAGTATGATACACACCACGAGATCACAAGATGCAATTCTTAGCTAAACCTTATAGTTGTCAAAAAACTTGTCAGAGTCACTGGATCTTGATGTAAACATTCAATATAGTTGAGTGTCTTGTTCACTCCGTACAGTTTTTGCTATTACTCTTCCATTATAGCGATGCATTCTGTACTCATAGTTTCAAGACAGCTAGGAATAAGTCGGATTTTAAAAAGTGAGAAGACAGTAAAGTACTAACCATAACTCTTCACGCCACATTCTTTAGGAAGCAAGACCTGGTCATGTAAGGCCAGGCCAGGTGACAGAATCACCTCCCAGATGCAATGGATAAACCATTCAGAGCTGGGCATCCGGGTCTTGGAGCTGCTGAAGTCATGCCAGTAGCAGGCACTTGCCAAACCAACCTACTAGAGCCTGAACACATTCCCAATCCCCTCCACAAGGAAGAGGAGGTACTAGGAGGGAGTTTTACAGTATTATGACTTATTTCTTACTGAAGAAGAAGGCAAAGAGATCACATGTGCAATGCCAGCTCTGTAACTGGTAGTCCCACAGAGCATGTGGACTGTCTGCTTGATGGTCTATCTGCCTCTCCGACTACACATCATCTCACCTACACCCATCTCCATTACACAGCTGTGATACATTTATTAATTATTAAATAGCAAAGCACCAATAGAACACCATCTCATGCACAGATCAGCGTCAAGCAGGATGTTCTCAATGATTGAGCTGATGAAAAATTGAGAAGAACACCAGAGGATGTGGAAGAATTAGCCAAGGGGATCTCATCAATATCTAAAGGGCAGGTGGCAAGAGGATGAGGCCAGATCCTTCTCAGGTGTGACAAGATCAGAGGGATTGGGCACAAACTGGAACATGGGAAATTTCACCTCAGCATGAGGAAAAAGGTCTTTCCGATGAAGGTGGCAGAGCCCTGGCAGAGGCTGCCCAGAGAGGTGGTGGAGTTTCCTTCTCTGAAGATATTCAAACCCCACCTGAACATGTTCCTTTGCAACCTGCTCTGGGTGACCCTGCTCTGGCAGGAGGTTGGACTGGGTGATCTCCAGAGGTCCCTTCCAACCCCTGCCAGACTGTGGTTCTTTGGGACCATCATCAAGGTCCCATTTATTGCTAGATGCTGGGAAGAAACCCCTAACCAAGCTTTGCTTCCTGTTCTTTCTGTTGCTTCAGTCAACTTTCTTCTCTCCTGCAGCTCTCACCTAAAGCATCTGTCTTCATTAGATCAGATCTGAAATATTCACTGTTTGCCAGTAAATATTCGCTGTTTGCCAGTAAAACTTCTCAAGGTAGGGATCACCTCCCATCAGATGATAAGGCAGCACCAGTGCGATGCGGTAGGAGATCCCACCTCACCAGGGCCATCAAGGAATTGGCGCAGGGATGACCCCCATCCCTGAGGAGCAATCTCACAGCCATCCCAAACGGGCACTAAGCGCAAATCCTCCCTCTCTCAGGATATCTCTGTTCTTTCACACACACACAAATCAAATAATTTTTAATTATTTTCATGTGAACCAAAACCAAGTTCATAGACCTTCATAGTCTTGATGTTTTCTAAGAAAAAGAATGTGTTTTCTGACCTGCCCTACACAGTTTAAAACATAAACTTGGGCCACAACAACCCCGATGCATCGCTACAGGCTTGGGGCAGTGTGGCTGGAGCTGCCTGTCAGAAAAGGACCTGGGGGTGCTGGTCGACAGGAGGCTGAAGATGAGCCAGCAGAGTGCCCAGGTGGCCAAGAAGGCCAAGGGCATCCTGGCTTGCATAAAGAATAGTGTGACCAGCAGAAGCAGGGAGGTGATTGTCCCCCATGTGCTCAGCACTGGTGAGGCCACACCTTGAGTCTTGTGTCATTGTGTGTGTCTTATGTATTTAATTAAAAGGATGCTGACATGGCAGCCGGGTTTTGCACCTCCTTGCAGAGACACTCAGCACAAATGGCCTCAGAGCTTGAGGGACTGCATCCTGTCACCTCCTCTGAACTTGCCAATCTCCTTCAGCATCTTCTGGAGCATCCTCCAAGGCTTCACCCTGGAGAAGAGCTCTGCCCTGCGAGGGGCACAGCTGGAGGGTGTCCATGGACCCATGGGAGCAGTTCCCAGGCCCTCAGCACCCCTGCCCAAGGAAGAACTTGCTGGCAAAAATACAACACACACACAGTAACCATCCAGCACTTTCACAGAATCACAGAATCTCAGGCACTGGAAGGGACCTGGAAAGATCCAGTCCAATCCCCCTGGCGGAGCAGGAACATCTAGAGCAGGTCACACAGGAACGTGTCCAGGCAGGTTTGGGATGTCTCCAGAGAAGGAGACTCCACAACCTCCCTGGGCAGCCTGACATCCTATTTACTGCACAGAGGGGAGGACAACAAGCTTCTAAGTTTGTCTCAAGTTTGGGAGGGGAGACCCTAAAGTACCAGATTTTTTGAAAAAAAGTGGTTAACAAATCAATGAGGGGGGGAAAGGGGAAAAACCCCACTGTCAGCGTGTCCCACTTCAGGCAGTGCTTGAGCAAGGTTCAAAAGGCTGGATGAAGCATATTGATTTTTCTAGTTGTGGCTTTGTTGGGAGTTTAACTGGAAAGCTCAGTAACACAGGTTTCGAAGCTGGTTTGCACAGAGCCTTCCGCAGCAAAATCGTGGAGGACAAAAAAGAAGAAGAAAAAGAAAATAATAATAATAAAAAAAACCCCACAACAACAACAAAAAAACAGGATTTCATGGGTTTTTTTCCTGCTTGGCCAGAAGAGGCAGTGACAAGAGACCTGCCACGGATCTTTTACCTTCTCATCTCCCGGAGTTTGAAATCACCTGCCCTTTATTCATTGCCTCTAGACAGATCCCACGTTTTGTCAGCACAGCTCACCCTGAAAGCTAGGCTGGTGGCAATTAATTTTTCCTTCTTTCATTTTCCTCCTTTATAAACTATTAGAAACTGTCCTAAGGATTCCCATCAGGATCACGTCATTAAACACTCCAAAAAGGAGGTAATACACCGGCCTTTCTGGTCAATTAATATGAAAAACCCGGTAATTCTGAAGTCGTTCCGGGCACACATCTTGGGTTCAAACATCCTTTAGTGTTTCTAGAGGAAAAAACCACAAGGGAAAAGCCTGAAGAAGCACAGAGTAAGTGACAGGGTGGGATGGCAGGTGAAGACACGGAGGGATCTTTGTAGCAGCTAATGGGGAAGAGTGACAGTTTTCCTCTACCGCTTTTTTTTTAGGGAAAAATACCCCCAAGAAGCTTTGTTGGTGTCACTTGGATTAACTTGCCAGCGGGGAAAATGATCCTTTCATTTAGCCCTGGCCCAGAATGTGAGTTTTTTCCCCAACTTTACCATTTTCCCTCCAGCTGCTGCCCAGCGAGGCTGGTAACGCTCAGAATCACAGGATCTCAGGGACTGGAAGGGACCTTGAAAGATCATCTAGTCCCATCTCCCATAATTAAGAACCCAAACTCAATCGAGCCTTGAGTGAGGGGTTACTGCAAAAACCAGTTTATTTAGGGCTATTTCCACAGATCGGTGTTTTCTCACCTGGAGATATTTTTCAATTGAGGATGGTGGTTAAATATTCACTTTTATCTGCAAAGAGGCAAACCAAACTGGATGTGTTTATACCTTTTTTCCTGGTTAATACTACAGCAGCCGGCACGGGGAGACGTGATCCCGCAGCTTCCCCGTGCAAAGCAGAAGAGGGTTATTCTGCCACAAATCTGAGGAGGATCTTTAACAAAACAAGCCCATTTTAAATCCCACGATAACGTCCCATTTTCCCAAGTGCTCTCGACTTTGAAGAAAGCTAGCGGCTCAACTGGTGGTGATGACACCAAACTGGGAGGAGTGGCTGACACGCCAGAAGGCTGTGCTGCCACC
>VZTM01012179.1:52422-122916 GCA_013400555.1 Jacana jacana | reverse complement strand
TTCCAGCCAGCTTAGATATGGAATTCTTCCATTTTTTGTCTTTTCTGCCGTGGGCAAATTCCAGAAGTACAAGTTGAAATGGAAAACTCTACACTGGGCATTTTGTGCCAGGTTGCCTTTTTCTACTGAACCAGAGACATCAATAAACATTGAGGAGCTTTTGGAAGGGAAGATTCCCCAGCCCCTCCGTGCTCTACCTCATTCTGGTTTCTTCCCTGCTTTCTGTCAGTGTAAACGTGACACATGGTCAAGCGTACGGCAGGTCGGGTGGTGACATTTTTAAATGTCCACAGGGCCCTGACCTCCTGCTCGCATCCACTAAACAGAAAATAAGGAAACCCCCCAGTTTGAAGTTTTAAATGCTAACTAGGTCCTATATTTGATTTGTTTTTCCTTCCCAGCAACACTAATTTCAAATTGAACTGCTGACTCAATTAGCAAAATGCTGAAGTTGTTGAGACCCGGTATAATATTATGTCCCATTAACAAAAAGGAAGCCAGTAGTGGTTTGATGCCAGTAACTAAATCCAGCTTCAGCATTTTAATGGGCTACTTTAATTAAACAAATTCAATTAATGATGGCTTCTGCAGAATGATGAATTATGCTATTTAATATATCGTTGCTACGTGCTAATCCCATTTTTAATATGATCTTCAAACGTTGATCAGTACATAGACACATAAGTCATAAACTGATGGATCTCTCAAACAACTGGTTGAGAAGAAACAGTAAAAGATGTAAATAAACCTACTCTCCACCTCCAGCAAGGTGTCACGGACTCTAACCATGATGGGAAAGAACCTTACAGCATGCACTGCATTGGCAGCAGGATCATAAACTCTATATTTTGAGGTAACCCAAATGGAAGTTGAGAGCACGACCACGGTGCGAGACATGAAAGTCCTGCTGGGCCCTGGGAATTTATCACAGCTACAACCTATAATCTGAGGGTTGGTACTAATCCCAGTCAGCTGCCTTGCAGCAACATTTCAGGAAAAAAAATCTTAATTTCTCCAAGTACCTGGTCCAGTCACACACACTCCCTCCTGATGCGGCCTCTTCTACCAGCAGAACTCACGTCCCACCTCTCTGATGTGGATCACAGGATCTGGGACCAAATGATCAAGTACTGACAAATGCCACATGATCTTTGCTCACAAAGAAATCACTTGCAGCTGAAGTTATGGCAGTGACCAGGACCGTGACGGGACAATGTAAACCAGGTGGGGTCTGTTGTGCCTCCAAAGTGACGTGGGGACAGGATGGGGACACCATGGTTACTTTATCATCTTTTTGAGAGATCTCACTGGGGTTTTTCCACCTACTTTTAGGAGGGCAGTGTAGGATTTAGGTGCCCAATTGATTTTTAGACAGCTCAATGGGTTCAAGTCAGATCTTTAGTTGATTTAAAGGTATGAAAACTGTTTGTCTTAGAGACAAAAAGAGAAAGAGAAAAGATGTTTATAAGGAGGACTATTAATAAGAAATAGAACTGAAATGTCCTTAAAGATGGGAGACAAGGAATGGGATTTCCATGCAACTGGAAGAGGGTCCACACAACAGATGGGAACAGGAGCAAGACTAAGGGTGGAAGAGGCAACCAAGCAGCATCAAGAGATAACTATAGATCCTAAAGAGCCTGGTAAAAGGTCTTTCTTTTTTGGGGGCATAATTTTCTGTGGGTTTTTTGTTGTTGGCTTTTTTTTTTTCTAATAAAGCTTAATTTGTGTTACTTTAGAACACGACCAGAGAGTCACACACCACACACCACACACCACAACTGAGTTTTAGAGAACGTTTCACACCATTGACAGCTACTTAAAACCGACTGAGGGGATCTGAGATCTGGTAAATTGATAAAGACTCAAGGAAAGATGATCTAGGATTAAATGGGAATCAGTGAGAAAATGGAAAAGAGGCAAGATACAGCCTGAAGATGCAAAATATTGATCATACAAGATGAAATACTTGGTGGGAGCTTCCCGAAATTCCAAGCATGAAAGAAAATACAACCTCCCCTCTCACCTTTGCCAAGTTCATATTGATTTTGCTAGAGAATCCCAGCTCCTGGAGGCTTAGTCTACCATGTACAGTCAGCTCTAAAATAAATCCATCTTTCTATTGGCAGAAGGTGATAACACTGATGTTATCATCCTATGTAACACAGGACGTTTCATAGCAGCCATGTCCCATGGTTGCACACGAGCCACCACGTTGCGACCTGGAGGACAACTCTCATGGGTTTTTCACCTGAGAAACTCAAGCCATATTCTGATTCTATTCCATAAAGAATCTTAAAAAATGAAGAAGTGGGCTCTGTGTTTTGTTCAACTCGCTGTAGCTGAAGGGAGCTGGCTCAGAATCCCAGTGTTGGTACCTGGAGGGATGGAGGAGCGAAGAAGCCATAGATGATGTGGCAGGATGCTAATTCAGGACTCTTAATGAATTCAGAGCCAGAACAAATCAAAGAACTCTGCTTAAAATGAAAAGCCAAACAAAACACAACAAAACCAAACTAAAGGTGTAGATTGTGAACTGGTTTTATCCTCTCTTGTTTAAAAAAATGACATGGTAATTCTAATGACAAACTCTGTTATAAATAGACAATCATAATATCTTAGGTCTGGCATCTGCATTTTCACCACCTGAAAGGCAGAAAGTGAGGACTGTTGGCTGCAAAACTGGAGACCTAAACAAGGCGAAGGAAAACATGGAGTGAAGTTCACCCAAACTCTCAATCTGCTGTTCTTCATACCCTCCAGACTACCATCCTTCAGCCATTTCATGCTGGAGGAGAGATCAAACACCCCTGGCCCTGGATGCTCTGGCAGTTGCTGTCCATGGGAGTGACCTACTCTTGGGACATCCTCTCTGGAGGTATCCCAGCCCACTGGTGGGGGGCAAACGACCATCATACACCCAAATACAGCCACTTTAGGCTTCTTCTTCCTCCTCTCCTGACCTGGTCGGCAGGTCTGCTGGCTACAGCAGCTACCATAGAAACCAAAGTGCTGCTCTGCAGCACATGGAGCAGATGTCACGCCAAGCAAGATGAATGCGATGTGGCGAGGGGGGTGGTGGATGCAAGAAGAGGAGGAGGAGGAGGAGGGAAAGAGGCATCACACGTTCAGAATGAAATGTTCCCACCAGAGGGAGTGAGTCATTTATAAAGTACGTGCAAGGCTGCAATTTTATTTATTTATTTTTTTTCCCTGGGCTCTCAATGCGCATCCGCAAACGCGGGCGAAGGGATGAATGTGCTTTCATCTCCTCTGCACAGGTGCTCCTGCTCCGCTCTCTAATGAAAGCTGTGATTTTTCTCCTCATGCTAAATGAAATGCCTGACCTGAAACAACTACCCAAGCCAGAACTGGGCTGCCATCTCAAAAATGCCCAGTAAAGCTTTTTTCTCTTCCTCTCCTTCCCGAACACTGCAGAAATACGACACTGTATAAAGTCAACGTGTATTAGACGAGCATTTTGACTGACAACCCATAATTCAGACCTGCACTGCATTTTAACTGGAAGTAAAAAAACCAATCCTAACCAGTCTGGAGCAGTGTTTGGTTGCTTCTGATCTTACCATTTAAAAGTAATATCTTTGCCTCAAGTCCTGTTGGGCTTTTTTGGTTTTAATTCACAAAAGGCCATTCTAAATATTATAATCTTTTCCCAATACAACCACTATTCCTCTTTCTTCCCTCAGTATGTCTTGTACAAATCCAACTCACTGTGCCTAATGCACCTTACTGATATATTCATTGAAATATCACCTTGCAATGAAATTAAGGGGAGAGAAAGCCACGTTCTTTCTATTTGCGAAATGAGAATTAGATGGCATTGATTTTTGTGGTCTCTGCCCAGTGCCAAGCATTGAGCATGACAACTGTGAAGAGCTCACTCTGAAAGATGCTGAGCACTCGTGATTTCCATGAGTACTCATTCATGCACTTGAGAATGTTCAGCAAGTTCAAGATGCGAAGCCATGACCACTCAAAACCTCAGCACCTGCAAGTGGACCCACACGCCCCCACCATCAGCCCCTGTGGATGCCAATAAAATGTCCACTTCAAGATGGAAGACGTTATTTGCGCTGAGGATGGTGAGACCCTGGCTCAGGTTGTCCAGAGAGGTGGTGGCTGCCCCGTCCATCCATGTCAACATTCCAGATCAGGTTGGATGTGGCTCTGAGCAACTTGGTCTAGTTGAAGCTGTCCCTGCTCATGGCAGGAGGGCTGGAGTTGATGGCCTTTGAAGGTCCCTTCCAACACAAACCATTCTATGATTCCATGACAATTTAAAAAAATAAAGAGGATGGAACATTTGTCAAGCCATCCCTCACCTGGTCTGTGTGACGGATTCACAATCACACACAGCAAGAGTAGGAGAAAATGATGCCTGAACCATGGTGTCTACTTCTGTAGAATGTATATATATAAACGATGGGCCATCACATGCAAGGATCCCTCCCAAAATTCACTTGGTAATTAATGTTCATCCAGGTCACGTGCATCTTCCCCCTTTTCCATAGCAAAACATAAGAAAAAAAAACACCACTGCTTTTCTCTTTTCTTAATTTACAAACAGCAGTGGGATAATCCCGCCTCGTCTGACGGACACAAACGTGGACAACCAACTTCAGGCCGCTCAAGTGACCAGAAATCCCAAGGTTTGTGCCACACACAAAGGGCAGGGAAAGCAAGCTCCCGCATTTCACGCCACCGCCGAGGCTCTGCGAGGCCACTAGAGGGCAATGAAAGAAATGAGGTTTTCCTGCAGCCCCATCACATCCCCCGGTTTCGCTCTGAAGGGGTTTGTTTTTTTTTCCCCTGTAATAATATATCACGGGATAATGGGGAAATTTATTTCCTCTGATTGTTGGCACATAAAATAGCAACCACGCATATAGGATGGCAAAGAAGTGTTGGATGAAAAATAATGGCCCGAGATATAATTAGCTGATTGAGATAAAAATAAAAAATATCACGGAAAGGAAAATGAGAGGAGATGATATTAACAGCTCCCGCTTGTGTGTGTTTGTGGAGAAGGAGGAAGGATGCTACAACCCCTCCCTCCCGTAGCCTAACTCTTCCTTGTCTTCAGAATTTTGCCCGGGGTGTTTTAAGCTTCGGGACACAACCTTTTGGGCTGAAAGTTGTCATCAAATTGTATTTGATGGAGGCAATTAATTTTTGGCGTGTTCTAGGAAAAACATTCCGACATTTCTGAGTTGTTACCGGGGAAAATATTGCATTTTCCGTAGTTTTTTAAAAAAAGAATAATCTGGGACACTTCCTTTAAGGAATGAAAAAACTGAGCCTTGAGGTTTGCAGTTGGGAGTCCTTCGGCACGAAGAAGCAGCCAATTAACCCAAAGTTGTCTAATTTTTCAACTTTTTTAGAAAAAGGCCTCTTTCAGCAGAGGGTTAGCACCGGATCTCGTCGAAGAGGGAACCAGGTTTCCTGCAGCTCTTCAAAAAGGGACCAGCACGACAACACACCCAAGACTCTGCCAATTTGGACTTGGTTAAAAACAAAACAAAGGGGAAAAAAACAAACGAGGAAGCGCCATTCAAAATGATGAGGCGTATAATTAGTGCCAATCAACATGTTTTTGCAGAAAACAGGTCACATCTAAACCCCACATCTTCCTTTGATGAGATTACGAGTTTAGCTGACAGAGGAAACTTTGTAGCTCCGATACAGTTCACATTTCCTCTTTGATTTAGCACCATCTAACTATTTCAATGATAAAAAAAAAAGTATCAATAAAGGAAAGGATAATTGGATTAAGATGGACTCACACCAGAATTGTTATGAAGTGGCTGATCAACCCTTGGAAATAATTATAAAATTAGTGCCGGTAAAATTGGCAGATCTCATGAAGGTCAGAGTTACAGGAAAGGCTGATAACGTTGGGGCACTCGCACCGCAGAGCTGAGTTCTTCATAACACACCTAAATCCCAAATTCTATTTCTAGGGAAGTCAAATCCAAAATTTTACATGTGGGAACAAAGAATGAACCCCACATCTACAGAAACACGTGTAGAAACAGCGGTGTATCCTCAGAGCTCATTTGACCTTTATTTACGGCATTGATGAAGTTCCTCCTGAGTTATTGTATCCCATTCTGGTATCCGTGTTTTAAAAGGAAAAAGAAAGCTGATTTTAAAAAAAAACATTAATATTATAATAGAATAATACTGACTATTCCCCTGAATGGATGGTGGATCCATGACTTTCTTTGTCAGCCACCGGCTGTCACAAATGCTTACCTTCACATAGGTTAAGCTTCTGGCTATGGGTCTTCATTACAGAATCACAGGATGGTTTGGGTTGGAAGGGACATTCAAGATCATCCAGTTCCAATCCCCTGCCCTGGGCAGGAACACCTCCCACCACACCAGGTTGCTCCAAGGCCCATCCAACCCGGCCTTTAACCCCTCCATGGATGGGGCAGCCACAGCTTCTCTGGCAACCTGGGCCTTGTTCTCAGGGCTGCCCTAGCCCAGGTGCAGGACCTCACACTTGGCCTGGTTGATCTTCATGAATGCTTTCATTATGCCTTTCCCTACCCACTTACAAAGTGCCTTCATGTGTAAAAGAGATTTTCTTCTATGAATGCCTTAAATACAATTCCTTTAAAAATGGAAAAAGACATGGTTTAACTGAGTCACCTAAAAATATCCAGAGCAAAGGAGAAAGGAGCAGCCAGGATGGAAATACATTAACCTCAATAAGCCACGGGAAGCTGGTTGCCTGGGGAAAGGTCAGGACCAAAAGCTACTGAGCGAAATGTCCTGGGGGCTGGAAGCACTGTGTCACTGGAGATGGTTTCTCAGTCTTTGAGGACACGTTTTGTAGTGGTCCCTGAGAGTGCACACTTACATGGTCCTGCAGTAGGAGGTATCTTAGGATGCTTTAGGCAGCAGAGGGATGGAATCTATTTTCTCCATGTTGATACGCTGGGTACTTAGATTTACTTTTAAATCCTGCGAGTAAATGGCATATAGTAAAGGTCAAATTTATCTTTGTCTGCAAGGATAAAAATAAGAGAAGAGTTTTCCAAAGCATGGGCCTCAGAAAAAAAGTAGAAAATCTGAAGACTGGGGAAAATGAGGAACTAGGAAGAGAGGGATGTCAGTCAAAGTCAAATGATAGGAGACCCCGGGAAGGAGAAGAGCCAGGAAACCATGTGGGAAGGGAAGAAATTACAAAATAAAGGCTGAAATAAACTTACAGTGGGAAAACGAAGAGAGAAAGGCAGAAGAGCTGATTTTCCTCCATCAGCTCAATGGAGAGCTGGAACGTGGGCTCTGCTGGAAAGCACTGCATGGTGTGAAGGCAGCCATCCACCTCCCAGTACCACACCAGTTAGGCTCCTAAGCCCTGCAGTACAGGATGACAAAACTACTAGTTACAGCACCACGGAAATAAAATTGGTCAAAGTCCTAAAATCAGAGATTCCTGAACTCAAATTTTGCAAAATAGGACTGAACTGAGGCAAATCCTCCATGCTCTCATACACACCTGGGGACACCAGTGTCTGCCCAGCGTGCTCCCTCCTTTGTGTCTCACAGCAGCTCTTAGGACAGTATCTCTATGCATTCCCATGCATCTGGGTAGAAATATATAGACAGGCTTAAGCCCATCAATACACCATTGAGAAAATGGGCTATTACCTGCTGTAACTCCATGTTTTCTTGGGAATGACGGATTTGCACTAACACAAAGAGAAAAGTCCTGGCCTTTCCTAGTTGGGTGGATTTTATTGTCTGCAATGCTACAAAGCTCTAGCATAAGACTCTTGTCCATCAACCTAAAAGCCCATTCTAACCTCTTTCTGCAACCTAGCTCTCAGTGAAATCAGCAGACATCCTGGGTCTAGTAGAAGACAGGCTTAGTCCCCAGGCATCCTGTGGGAGCCAATAAAGGAGAAAACATTCTTGATGCAAAAAGATCACAAGATCAAAACAGACACGACAACGTTGCTCACTAAAGCACACTCTGATTTTTCTTTCCAGGAAGTATTGACTTGTTTGCCCCAAAACTGAGCGTTGCATTCGACATAGTGGAATAATTCAAACAGAAAATAATACACAGAATTCTCTGACAATTCACTTGGGGGGAGAAAGGCTGAATCCTGGGCCAGGTTACTCTCTCAACTGTGTTACTGGAAATCCAAAGTAATTGTGCTGCATCTGATGGTGGTGTTCTGGATTTGGAGCTGTGCAGCTGATGTGTATTTAGTCCTGGGAAAAAGAAACTTGAGAGGTATTTAAGCAAACATTCACATCAGCTGGAAAGAAACCTCATCAGGGTTATGACAGTTGTGGCCACGTGCTGTACCACATCTGGTTATCAAATTGGTTGAACCCCAGTGCTTAAGTGGACACTCCTGAGTCCATATTTAGGCAGGCAAGCAGCATATTTTGCAAATGTTGAGTATCTGTTCTTTCCAGGTGTGAGCTTTGTGGAGCTCAGAACTTTTGGAAGCGCCGTTATGTCCTTACATCTGCCTTGAAAAGCCCTGTCTCAGGCAAATGTTTGGCTTTCTGGTTTGGAGTCGGATAAACAGTAGGCAAACGTTCCATGAGTGCTTACATGAATTCCCAATTAAATTAATTCTGGCTTATTCTGGCACACAGTTGTCACTGAGAAAACTTGAGGTCTGAGTCGTGTCCTTTGGATCCCACAGCTTTGCCCAAAGGAGAAGCAAAAGTAATGGAGAGCAGAAGGAATGCTCCCGGGCTTTACTGGGCTCATTAAAAATGCCTGTGTCTTTTTAGGAGATGCCTGTGTCATTTTGTTTCATTTTTTAATTTGTATGGAAACTATAACGCAGGTGAAGCCCTCTTCCCCTCTCCAGATGAATGCAGAGAGCCCCATTTGCAAGGCTTGTAGAATGGTTTGGGTTGGAAGGGACCTTAAAGACAGTCTTGTTCCATCTTGTTCTCTTTCTCCCAGACACGGAAGGACTCAAAGGCCAGAGGAAAATTAAGACACAACATTCTCAACACGTCTCAAGACTCAACACATCTCCAGATGATTTCTCAGTTATTGTTTCCTGGAAAGTTTTGCTTAAGTCAGTTTTAAGGGCTACATTTAACCCAAAGACAACGAGATCTGACACAGAACAGCAACAGCTAATCATGATCCTCTTTCTTTTGCCTTGACCTTCTTCTAGACTATTTTATCATGTCCTCCTCATAACTACTCTCTTAGTTAAACCAAGCTCCTTGAGAGCTTCCTTAAGAGAAGGCACCGCATCCTCTTCCCTCTAAAGCACTGTGTACACTTAAACCATCATTATTAATATCTTTATCAAATTTATGCTCCTGACATTTAATGTGCTTGTGAAACTTTTAGAGGGTTATAACAGATGCATAATCAAGATCAAGAAATTCAAAAGCCTGAACTAGAAGCCCTTCAGAATGATCCTTGATGCCACTGAACCACGTGGGAACGCATTTACAGGCTGATGCAGAGGTGTTTAGCTTCAGTGTGTTTGCATCGCTGCAGATGCCACTACGTTGCTTTACCACAGGTATGAGCTAGGACCCCTCTGTAGGAGGAGACCTGTGCCAGGCTGGAGTGGCAGCTGGAGGCCAGGTTGAACAGGGTAGGACATCTCAAATGGCACCAGATTCCTGTAGGCAAGTCAGCTTAGCCCTTTAAATCTTCAGCTTCTGGATGGGCATGAGATCTGTCCTGAAGACTGAGAATTCGTCTGCCTAAATACATGAAAACTTGACATCAAGCAACAGAAAGCAGGAAATGTTTCATTTACAAACCATTTTTGGAGGCAAATCTATTCCATATTTACATTAGGGCAATTTCTAATATTAATTTAAATGTCCAATATCAGCTTTAGCTTGAAGCACTGGCTTCGCATTCACAGTGCAATAAAGCGAATGGCTTCTTCGCTGAACTCTGTGACCTCCCAGATGAAAAAATGACTATAAAATAGAAAGCACAGTTTTATAATATCACTCAGAGTTCTAACTTCAAATTAGCTGTATTTGCAACAGCCAAAGGGCTGAGTGAAATGCCTGGCCCTTGATTAAATGAACAGCAGAGATGCAGAATGGAACCCAGGGAACAGAGACAGCGTGGGACTGGTACCGTGCTGCACCCAGCCCAGGATGGTGGGGCTTCTCCTCTGCCACAGCAAATTCAGGGAGGTGCCCTTGGTCCTCTGGGGATGTCCAGGGGTCCTCATTTTTTGTTCTCATTCTCATCTCATTAAACCATAGCACTGGTTTAATAGAGAGTCATCTTGGCAGTGATGTTCAAATGTTCTTCCTCCCACAGCCCAATATGTAGGAAAATTTATTAAGATAGAAAAGTCAGATGAACGATAACTATAACATGGTGGAAATTCTACAATTAGATGTTACAGCTGCAAAGAAAGCCCCAAGTGTGGTGAGCATGGCTATCACAGCAGGGTTCCCTATCAAAAAGGTAGAACAAATAGACACATAAAGAACCATCAGATGTTATAACTGCATCCTCTAGATGCGTTCCAGCATAAAGTCAACAAAGAAAGCCCAAGTGGGTTGTTAATCAGTGCTGACCACAGGACAGGTCACCTCTCAGATGTATTTATTCTAAGAACCTCAGCCACTACAGTATCCTCAGTTCATGCCGTTGAAGTTTTTATCCCGTTGCCACTGAAACTCAAGAACTGCAGCCAAAAGCGTGTGTTAGCTTTGAGCTGTCTTTCTGCTGCAAAGCCACCACATTTTCTGAGAGTGACAGGGGTGGCAAATTTTCTGCAGTTGAAGGTAAATAGGAGAAGAGTTAGCAACTGTTCACACAAAATCTCCTCATCCCTAGCTGAATGCAGGCTCCTCGGAGAGGGATGAACATAAAAGGGTATCTCTGTAGCACAGATGAGTGATTACAAAATAAATAATGGCTTAGCTTATCAGATCAGGTTTGCTTATTTTCCTAAGAGCTACCACCATCAATCAGGAATCAAGTAGCTGCTATTCACATCAGAGTGAAGCAAAGATAATTTGATACGTAAAGCTCTGCAATAGACATAATTTGAAGAGTAGAGTAAGCAGGTGTTATTTTTTTATCAGCTCCATTGTATCGCTTTAATATCAACAACCTACTTTTTAAAAGAGCTATTTAACTTTTCCCAGCCAAAGAAAAAACCAACCCCAAACCCACGTGAGAACCTGTCTCCCAGCCAAAGCACTTTCTAAAACCTCAGCTGAAGGTTGGAAGTTCACTCCACCAGGCATTTCTTCACGCAATTAACAACTCAGGACCATCGACTCTGTTGGGCTGTAAATAAGCCTCAACAGACAGAATCCTGACCACCACATTTCATGACAGGCTGAGGGAGCTGGGGTTGTTCAACCTGGAGAAGAGGAGGCTCCAGGGAGACCTCAGAGCAGCCTTCCAGTATCTGAAGGGGCTACAGGAGAGTTGGGGAGGGACTTTTGTCAGGGATTGTAGTGATAGGATGAGGGGGGATGGATTTAAATTGAAAGAGGGGAGATTTAGATTAGACACTGGAAGGAAACTCTTTGGTGTGAAGGTGGTGAGACACTGGAAGACGTTGCCCAGAGAAGCTGTGGATGCTCCATCCCTGGAGGAGTTCAAGGCCAGGCGGATGGGGCTTCGAGCAACTTGGTGTGGTGGGAGGTGTCCCTGCCCAGGGCAGAGGGTTGGACCTCGCTGATCTTCAATGTCCCTTCTAACTCTAACCATTCTATGATTCTATTATTTCCTTGCAGATTGCTGCTCCAAAGCCCATCACACTGGCCAGGAAACTCCAACTTTTAAATCTCTCTCCTATGATACCAGATATAAGGATTCCAGTTTTGCAGCCAAGGGGTTTGCTGGGTTGTTCCCATGTCATTTTATATCTCTTTTCTATGATACCAAATGTAAAGCTCCTGTTTCTGCATCTGGTTTGTTCCCACCTCATCCCCCAGCAAGGTGATGAAAGTTTCCCAGTATCTGTTAGGCTGCTGAGCTGCAGAGATACCGCATCTCCTGCTGGCCATTACTTCCTCACTCCTTCCCTTCTCCTGCAGGATGCAGCAATCCAGCACAACCTCGTCAATTCTATTCCTGGTGAGGTGAATGCATGAATTGTGTATCTGAACTTCCATTAAACTCGTGAGAGATCAAGGGTGTGCATAAAATCTGCTACCTAAATACAGTCATGTAGCAGTACTTCAGGAGCCCAGGGTGTTTCAGGTAAGCAGAGAAACTTTCCAAGACTGTGGCCTTAGAGTCCAAATCATGGGAAGAAAAACCCCATTATATTACTTCTAGGAAAGCTCCACCCATTTCTAAGCAAAGAAAAAGAAGTCCCTTCTGTGCTTCATCTACATTTCCTATATGTTCAGTAAAAACCCACCCCATTCCAGTTCTCTGGACTTTAGTAAAGGCCATCTTCATAGTGTCTTCATAAAATTTCAACGTTTCTCTCCTGCTCTCTCTCTGAGCCCTTATTGCTCTCTCACCACGACAACTGTAAGAGCAAATGACAGCCCCTCTCCCCACCAACTCCTTTTGGCTGTAAAGAATCAGGAGTTTATGACCCGCTCACCTCACCCATCACCTCCAGACTCAATTCAGTCATAATTACTCACCTCTGGAGGCCCTTCTGTTGTTTTGTGGAAGGGTCTTCTCCTGCCATATATTTGCTTTTGTAAAAAAGGAATAGACCCTTTGCTCTCTGGGCACCAGGTCGTCAGCGCCGTCCTAAGCAAGGATTCAGAGATGTTGGCATTTTGAGGATGCTGCTTTAATATAAGCCACCCATGGGAGGGAGGGAGGGAGGGAGGGACTTGGGATATTTGTGGAGCCTGAAAGCCCAGTGGAAGTGCTTGGCAAAACAAGTGCAGGCCTCTGATCTGGAAAAAATAAATACAAACCTCTTCCCACCCTGATTTCACTGTTTGGATTATTGCCCAGGTAATTCATTTGAAAAGCAAATCCAGCCTAGCAACTGCCTGGAAAATTGAGTAACCTCAGGTTCAACTGTATTAAAAAACTTCAGCTTCAGGCAAACTTGATGGAACGGCTCATTCACAGTACCTTCACCAAGCCCTGGCCCTCATTTGCTGCTTTTCTGATTATGCTTCCTTTGTGTTACAATTTACTGGCAGCACTATTGTGTTATAATATATATGACCACCAGCCGCCTCTGACTGTATGCATTCAGCTTCATCAACAGCTAAAGACACGTGGCTCGATGCATATTCATTGCTGCATCGCCATTTCCCAGCTGCTAAAGCAGCTGCATGAACCAGCAACAAGTTCCCCAACTTCAGATAGATGTAACCCTGCAAGATATTTGGGCTCAAGGCTCGTTAGGAGTCTCACTCGTAGGCTGGTAGGAGCTGGGGACACGGGGCCCTTAATGACAGTATTTCTCCAGTCAAGCATAGCTCTGCCTGAAAGGGGTGGGCTCTGTTAGTGATTTGGTTTGGAGCAAAGTGTGCTTTTGTACTAAATCTCCTGATCATGGTCACTTCCCCTGCTCTGGTTCACATCCCAGAGTGATCTAGGGATGGATGAACCCAACCCCTTTGGATGAAGCTAAACCAGAAACACAGCACTGATTCCCATCCATTTGAAACTTGTGGTGCTGAGGACCAAACAACAGCTCCTGAAGAGCAAACCCTCTTGAAAGGGACATAGAACCATTTAGGTTGGAAAAGACCCTTGGGATCATCGAGTCCAACCATCAGCCCTACTCTACAAAGTTCTCCCCTACACCAGATTCCCCAACACCACATCTAATCTACTCTGAAACACAGTCAGGGATGGGGACTCCACCACCTCCCTGGGCAGCCCAGTCCAGGCTCTGACCACTCTTGCTGGGAAGAATTCTTGCCTCATGGCCAGTCTAACCCTACCCTGCTGCAGCTTGCAGCCATTCCCTCTTGTCTTGTCCCTCACAAGCATCCTACCTCTACTGTGATACCACAGCAGGCAAAACCACAGGTGGTTGGTAATAATACACAGAAATCCCATATCCTCGAGGAATTTTGGGACATATTCGCTGTTTTTCCTCAGTTGGCAACACAGTCCCCTTCCCTCCTCCTACTTCAGTGCAACCACAAACTTGACATGTGATCACTCACAGGGTTGTGCCTAATTATCTAAATGCACTAATTATACACACTTTTCAAATGGTGATAGACTTCAAAGTAGGTAAATTTTAAATTGTGCCATTAAGGAAATCTATTTGATGATGGAAATTTCTGTAATATCATATTGCAATCTCCTGCATCGTAGCAGTGCTTTCAAGTCAGTATTAATTTAATGACAAATAACAGCAGAGAATAATAGAGCTGGGGAAGCAGAGTGGAAGCTGTCAGAGTTACAGTGTGATCCTGGTCAGCAGAGGCGAACAGAAAGGATCAAAAGCAATTTGGAAAAGCAATGGAACTTGGGTGAACAGTGAGGAGAAAGAAGTTCTGCGTGATAAATCTGAACACTGAACCATCAGAAACTGCTCCAGGAACAAAGATAAACACAGAATCACAGAATCTCAGGGATTGGAAGGGACCTTGAAAGATCATCTAGTCCAATCCCCTGCCGGAGCAGGAACACCCAGAGCAGGTCACACAGGAACGCCTCCAGGAGAGTTTTGAATGTCTCCAGAGAAGGAGACTCCACCACCTCCCTGGGCAGCCCCTGCCAGTGTTCTCTCACTCTCACCCTGAAGAAGTTGTTCCTCATATTTAACTGGAATCTCCTCTGTTCCAGCTTGCACCCATTGCCCCTTGTCCTGTCATTGGATGTTACTGAGAAGAGCCTGGCTCCATCCTCCTGACACTCACCCTTTACATATTTATAAACATTAATAAAGTCACCCTTCAGTCTCCTCCAAGCTCAAGACACCCAGCTCCCTCAGCCTTTCCTCTTATGGGAGATGCTCCACTCCCTTCATCATCTTGGTAGCCCTGCCCTGGACTCTCTCCAGCAGTTCCCTGTCCTTTTTGAACTGAGGGGCCCAGAACTGAACACAATATTCCCCCAAGACTGACTTATCCCTGAGTGTTCTGCTGCTCGTGAGAACATATAGATGTCACTGAACCCTTCATTTACATGCACAGTTATCACACTGCTAGGAACGACTTGCAAATTAGTTACTCACAGAGTAAGTATCTCTTTGCATGCAAAGTACCTCCAGTGGCGTGTACAAACCAGACCCAAATGTGCACATGGAGCTCAGCCCACCAATGTCACACACACCATTATGAAACCCAAGCTGCCACCCAGGAGTTCAGCAAAATTCACCAAAAAACCCTGGTTTTTCAACACTCATGAAACCTCATGAAACCAACAAGAGCAAGTGCAGGGTTCTGCACCTGGGCTGGAACAATCCTCACTCTCAATACAGACCAGGGGATGAGGTGTTAGAAAGCAGCCCTGAGGAAAGGGACTTGGGGGTGCTGGTGGAGAAGCTGGCCATGAGCAGGCAGTGGGCACTTGCAGCCCAGGAGGCCAATCCCATCCTGGGCTCCATCAAAAGGTGAGTTGCCAGCAGATCCAGAGAGGGGATTCTGACACTTGGCTCTGCTCTGGTGAGACCTCACCTGGAGTCCCGTGTGCAGGTCTGAGAGGAAGGACATGGACCTGATGGAGCAGCGGGTACAGAGGAGGGCCATAAAAATGCTCAGGGGGTTGGATCATCTTTGCTCCAAGGACAGGCTGAGGGAGCTGGGATTGTTCAGCCTGGAGAAGAGGAGGCTCTGGGGAGACCTCAGAGCAGCCTTCCAGTACCTGAAGGGGCTAAAAGAAGTCTGGGGAGGGTCTGTTTACAAAGGTCTGCAGGGACAGGACAAGGGGCAATGGCTTCAAGCTGGAGAAGAGCAGATCTAGATTGGATATTAGGAATCGGTTCTTGACTCTGAGGGTGGTGGACCACAGGGACAGGTTGCCCAGGGAGGTGGTTGAGGCCCCTTCCCTGGAGATATTCAAGGGGAGGCTCAAGGAGGCCCTGGGCAACCTGGTCTGGTTGGGGGTGTCCCTGCTGACTGCGGGGAGGTAGGACTAGATCACCATAGAGGTCCTTTCTGACCTGGACCATTCTATGGTTCTTTGACTCTACGATTCAACAGAACATTTTAGTGAAGCCATAGTGTAAGTGTACGTACGAAGCTGATATTCTTTTAGCACTACTGAATAGTTCCTCTGTTGCTTTGGTGTCTCAGGTGAGTGGCTTATTTCATATGAGTTAGAGGAATTTATACAGCTCTGCTGTAGAACCTGGTTCGTGCGTTGACCGGACCACCGGGCAGATCAGACAGCAATTACAATGCAGCAAAGCTACGGGACACTAATCCCTCTGCCATGAGGTAAATAATAGCTCACGTGGTGGGGAAGAGACAGAATCCATCATCTACTGAAAAAGGGGAGTGTGTGTGGAAAGGGAAACGGTCCATCTCCTCTCACACAAATCCTGGTGTCAAAACAAATGGTCTTACTTAAGTAACGGGCTGTCACATTTAATCAGAGACATTTATGGAAGGGCTTGATAGAAGCATCCTCTAAGCAGCAGGTGGGAGACCCTCAGTCACTTGGCTCAAATATTGATCAGGACTTTCCCCAGCGTGGAAGAACTCTGGGGTCTGAGATTTTGGCCACATCCATCAGGAAGGGGTCCAGACATGTTTGAATAGCTTGGAAATCACGAACTTTTGCTGTGGTGTACCCACCCAAAAAGCTCTCTAGAACAGATTAAAACTAACACTGCAAAAATTAACTATTTTTCTTTCTGCATAGTTAAAAAGTGACATAAAATGACACACAACAAAACCCTTTCTGAAAAGTTGGACTTTAAAGCAAATAGGATGCAAGTTCCGTATTGGAGTGAGGAGCTCCAACAGCAACACGGAGACAAAGCATAGAACGAGAAGTGGGTTTGTGCTCATAGGTAACATCTCTGACCTCCCCTCGTGTGTGAAGCAGCTCCACACCCTGCCCAACGTTACCTTTTGATATTCTTCTTTAGATCTCAAGGCAGCTTCCATCTGCTCCTGAGTAAAGGTGTAGATGGCCGAGCGATACTGTGTGCCAACGTCATTCCCCTGTCGCATTCCTGGGGAGACAGAAAACACAGCACCTTATACTGCCATTCCAGTACCTAAAGGGGCTCCAGGAAAGCTGGGGAGGGACTCTTGATCAGGGAGGGGAGCCCTAGGACTAGGGAGAAGGGTTTGACACCAAAACAGGGGAGGTTTAGGTGAGATCTAGGGAAGAACTTCTTTGGTGTGAGGGTGGTGAGACCCTGGCCCAGGTTGCCCAGAGAAGCTGTGGCTGCCCCATCCCTGGAGGGGTTCAAGGCCAGGCTGGATGGGGCTTTGAACAACCTGGTTTGGTGAGAGGTGTCCCTGCCCAGGGCAGGAGGGTGGGACTGGATGATCTCGAAGGCCCCTTCCAACCCAAATAATTCTGTGATTCTATGATGACCATCCTCCCACCCAGACTGGGCTGCAGCAGAAGTTCAAGAGGACACAGAACTGGATGTTCCAGGATTCAGGCTGTTCCATACACCTGGATTAGCACAGTCTTTTATGTGCTAATCTGCTAAGTAGATGTTTTTAGGAAGTCCAAATCTTTCTTTGGTTAAATACTCCTCAAGAGACTGAACTCTGCTATCGCCTTTTAAATGACATGCAAATGAAATGTGAGCATTTTACAATTTGGTAAATCAAAATGTAGTCAAATACAGATGTAAAGCCTTAAATAATCAAGCTGCAGTTACTGTAATCAAGGTTCTCTTAAAATATTTATTTTGAACCATGCAAGTGGCTATTAAAAAAAAATAAATAAACCCCCAAAAGAGGTTGATTTTACCAACTGCTTAAATATTTCCTTGTGCTGGAGGAGTACATTGTAACGGGAAAAAGGTTCAAAATGCCCTTGGAGATACCTGGCTATTCTCCTCTGCTCACCAAGCAACGGTCTTGCTAAGAACACGTATTGCTGAATCCACTCTGAAGTTACCAGTTCCTACCACCACCACCACTAGTCCTGGAGAGAAGGAATGAGGCTTACGAAGCTCTTAAATTTGAGCTTCAAAGAGGACTCCAATAGACAAATAAAACAAAATAAATTAAAATGATAAATAAAATAAACTTGAGAATGTTTGGAGAAAATCTTGCTGCACTAGAGTGAGTAATGGTTAGGAAAAGCAACCTTTTCACATTTTGTTTTCGTTTGGGAGTAGAAAACGAAGGTATGGGTGGAATATCCACCAAATTTTATTTGCAACCTACATGTGGATATTAAGAATGGTGAAAGTAGATAATGTTTATATCTAAAAATAGCAAAAATAAAACCCTAGTTATTCATACTCAGTAACTGCTTGAAGTTATAACATGAATGAGTAATTTTGGTATAAGGATTAGCCCCTTTACTGCTGATATAGATACATAGATATAGATGATAGATGTAGATGTAGATATAGATAGATATAGATGATATATAGATATATACACATAATCCCTTCAAAAGCATAGTTGTATAAAGTTGCTCATGTACAAATTTCCAAAATATGAGATGGATGCTGCCCACAAAACTATAAAATATTGGGCCAAAGCAGAGGGAAGTTTACTGTCCCCTTCTGGGCTGGCTTTACCCAGTCCTAGGTACCACACTGGCCAAAGCCACCGCGTGTCTCTCCTCGCTGCCCATGCCCATTCCCTCAGGCAGCAATTCCACCAGGCATCTTCGCTGTGGGTCGTTCCATAAAGTCAGGTAACAGCCTTAGGGAGGAGCTTTTGCTTTAAGAAAGATCTGGAGGTGCAGTTTTGCCGCTGCGGTTCCTTTCGCAACCTTGCTCCCCGTTTTGCATTCCGGAACAGCGCTTTCTGTCTTGCTATAATAAAATTTTGAGTTTGTCTGGCATTTTGTGTGAACCTGGGTAAGTGACTGCAACCCGAGACAAATTGGAAATCAGCAGGATTTGTTTTTTGACCACCACTGGGTTACAGAAGCCCCTTTGAAGATCACCATCAACGCTCGGGAAGATGGAGATGAAACGAGTCGAAACCAGAGGTCCCGATACCCCCCCCAGCAAAGGGCAGAGGGTAGAGAAAGAGCCTGTGCTACCGGGGGGAAAAGATGCTATCAACAGCCTACTCCTCATTAAAACACCATCACTTTTATCCCTCTTGTACTTTCCAAGGAAACAACAAAAAAAAACAGTTTAGAGGACAGGACAATAAATAAATGAAACGGGACTGAAATATTTATGAACTAAAAGATGCAGAAATGTTTCTGAAGATGCATTTGGACAAAGAGTCCATTCAGTGGCCAACGGTGCAGAGGAGTAAAAGCAACTCCAAAAAAATGTGACCAAGTTTTCTGATGATTTGGGTTCCTTTTTAACTGTTGTGCTCTCTAAGAACAACAACTACGCTCCTCATTGATACTTCATGGTGCAGAGAATATTCTGCTCGTTTCTTTCCAAGTTCTTTGAGGGTGGTGGGCAGCTCTTGCAAAGCCAGGGCTACGGAATGGTTTGGCACAAAAGGAATCCAGGCCAGAAAGCAATAGTTTTGCCAGGATATGTTAATGCTGATTGATGTTTCAGCTTAAGCATCAGTGTTTAACAAAATCTATTTATTGCTTAACAAACCATTTAACAACCGACTAGGGAGCAGATTACAAAAAAAATCTCTGTGAATGGAGGATCACTATAGAGTAGGATCACTATAGAGCTTCATTGATCTATTGAAGAGAAGATGAAGAGAGCTGACTCTCATTTACACATACATGTATAGAGGCATAACCTGATAACCAAGGTGCTATCGCCTTGCCAGAGCTGTGCAATGGGGTAGAGCAACTGAAAACCAAGGTAGAGAAAATCCAGATGGAAAATAAGGCAACACTGGAACAGTGAAGAGCATTTCCCACTGTTTCCCAATGCACCTTTCCTGAGGGATTCACACCAGGGATACACCTTTTCCCCAAAGACACACGGAAGCTCCAAGAGCTGTACAAGGTCAGTGAGGGATTTAATGAGTTAAAGCTGAGGAGAAGGTCAGGCTGTGTGACCTCCTAGTGCTCACGGGGTGGCTTGCACTGATAAACCACCCACCAGCTATGAAGAAGACCGAGCAGATATTGTATGTATTACCCCAAAACGTAGCTTTAATGTGATCAATCAACTAAGCTAAAAGATCGTTTATTTTCACCTGTTACTTAAATCAATTTGTTCCTAAATCTTCTGCAATAAGCAGCTAATGTGCTGTCTGCCTCAGCCACCCAGATGACACAATACTAAGAGAAATTAAATTCTGGGTGTATGGACATAATCAATTGCTCCCGCTGTTACTTGTAACGTACTTCACACGCACAAACTTACTTCTCAAGGGTCCATCACTGATTTTGTAAAACCCTCTGGCAAGTTTCACTTGTTGAGATTCACTAACTCAATGAGGAGCAAAGAAGGCAAGAAAATGAATTTAATAAACAACTGTGGTGCGATGACTGAGCTTAACAAGCTCGTCTTTGTCTGAAAGCCTACTCAATAAAAAATGATCTCTGCTTGGCTACCTACAAGTTCCACAGTGTCACATGTAGTTAACTTTCCTTCCTTTTCTGGAATGTTCTTACTTTCTCTATCATGACATTCTGTCCCTGTTAACAGGACAGTCCCATTGAAGGCACGGAATTTGCTCTAAGCTTGGTGGCCTTTCACGACACTGCCACAGACTTGGTGGACAAGGGCAGAGCAACAGACATATCTATTTGGACTGATGAAAAGTGTTTGACGCTGTCTTGCATGACATCTTGGTCTCAAAACTGGAAAGTCATAGATTTGATGGATGGACCACTGGGTGGATAAGGAACTGGCTGGATGGCTGCACCCAAAGGATTGTGGTTAACGGTTCAACATCCAAGTGGTGGACGGTAACAAGTGGCGTTCCTCAGGTGTTAGGACTGGGACCAGTGCTATTTAACAACTTTGTCGCAGACATGGACAGTGGGATAGAGTGCACCCTCAGCAGGTTTGCTGAGGACACCAAGCTCAGTGGTGTGGTCGTCAAGCTGGAGGGAAGGGATGCCATTCAGAGGGACCCGCACAGGCTGGAGAGGTGGGCCTATGCCAACCTCACGAAGTTCAACCAAGCCAAGTGCAGGGTCCTGCACCTGGGATGTGGCAATCCCAGGCACAAATACAGGTTGGGCAGAGAATGGCTGGAGAGCAGCCCTGAGGAGAAGGACTTGGGAGTGATGGTGGATGAGAAGCTCAACATGAGCTGGCAGTGAGCACTGGCAGCCTAGAAAGCCAACCCCATTCTGGGTTGCATCAAAAGAATTGTGGCCAGCAGGTCCCGGGAGGTGACTCTACCCCTCTGCTCTGCACTCTGAAGACCACACCTGGGGCACTGTGTCCAGCTCTGGAGTCCTCAACACAGAAAGGACATGGACCTGTTGAAATGGGTCCAGCGGAGGGCCATGAAGATGGTCAGAGGGATGGAGCACCTCTGCTATGAAGACCAGCTGAGGGAGCTGGGCTTGTTCAGCCTGGAGAAGAGAAGGCTCCAGGGAGACCTTATAAGCAGCCTTCCAGTATCTGAAGGGAGCTATGGAAGAGCTGGGGAGGGATTCTTTGTCAGGGAGTGGAGTGACAGAGAAGCTGTGGATGCCTCATCCCTGGAAGTGTTTAAGGCCAGGCTGGTGAGCAACCTGGTGTGGTGCGAGGTGTCCCTGCACAGGGCAGGGGGGTTGGAACTGGATGATCTTCAAGGTCCCTTCCAACTCTGACCATTCTATGATTCTATGAAAATAATGCAATGAAACTACTAATAATCTCCACAGGTGTCACGTCATTCCTCTGCCTACAAGGTCCCAGGGAGTTAAATAAGACTTAACTTAAACACATCTGCTAAATACCCTTCAAACTCAATATCACAAACTGTAATCATACATTATAAATCCATTGTGATTTGCAAGTACTTTGAATGACCACCATCTTTGTTACATTTTCAGGGACTGGATGTGTTAAAGCAAGATTTATTACCACTAGTGGATGCATTTCAGGATCAAATTTCCTGTAAAAATTCTGTACAGTGAATTTTGTCCTAATAAGACCTTTTACTCACCCATGTCAAACTTCATTTTTAAGAGATACGTATGATTTTGCTTCAATTCCAAATCAAACCAGTGGATCAGGTTTGTCTGAACCTTCACTACTGGAAGAAGGAGTAATTCCTACAGAACACCAGCTGCACATCTTCAGATCAGCTGGATCTTCTCAGCAGGGGAATGCTGATTGCCTACAACTGTGCTTCTGCAAGATGTCTTATAGTCCCTCTTTGTGCAAAACCTGCCAATTTAGGGACAGAACTGAGGGTAGATCCAGGAGATAGCGCTTTTTTTCCCCTCAAGGGTATAATATATGGTGAAATTTGTAAGTAGGGCATGAAGCTTCTTTTCTTTCTAGGCTGTGATGATAACCAGGTTGCTTCTTAAAGATGTTAACAAAATATATTAACACTAAGGGATGAGGTCTCTGACAGGAAGAAAGACCTTCACCGAGTCTTTCAGAAACTTTGCAATGAAAGAATGAAATCACACAGGAAAAAAGCCTTCTCTGCAGCTGTGATGACCAGTAGATACCCTTTGAGTAATCTCAAGGCCATTTCTCTCTAAGAGAGAGTTTGAGGAAAAGTTTCCAGAGACCTGAAAGAACATCATCTTACTATGTAGCAGCAGACCTGCTCTGCTTTTGTCATGAAGCAAACACAGAGGATTTGTTCCCAATGTTGATCAGAATCTCTATAAGTACAGACAACCAGGCAGACTCTCAAGGGCTACCCAGTGTCCCTGCTGTGGTGTGAAGGAAGCCAAAGCCAAGGTGATTTATCTGATTTGTATCTCATGTAAGAAGATTCAGTGCACAGGCAAGTGCCACGCCAGGTCCTTCAGGATTCCAACAGCAGAATCCCCTTTTCCAACTCAGAGTTTGCAAGATCACCCCATTTCATCTGGCTGTGCTTTAATATTGTCATGGTGCAAGACAGAAACTGGCAAAAAGGCAAGGATCTCTCTCCCTGATCTCCACATCCAGCAGGGACTGGAACAAATACACCCTGGTGTCAACAGGCCAGCACTCGCTGTTGCTACCTGAGACAAAGAAAATGGGCTGCCATGCAGAGAACAGCCTTAAAATCACTCATCACAGAGAAGTTTAGACAGAGAGGGTGATTTTAGAACTGACAGAAAAGCACAGAATTTGCTTGGCTGCGTGGTGCCAAGAACTATGAGCCCAAAGCTCGGTGCCTCTGTGAGTGCTGGCCAGCCCCTGTAAGCTCTGGTCTCTGGAGAACCAGTGAGGGTGAGGGCATTTGGAGCTCTAAATGTGTTTAGATCTTGGCCATGGATCATATTTCGGAATGTCACTTTGGCTGACCGAAGCACCTCCGTGGTTCTCTGCCTGGACCACTCCAGAGAAGATAAAACTTCCTCATTGTGCCAGCAGAGACCAGAACACCAATTAATCACAAAAATGCCCTAAAGAGTTGAGTGCTTGCTCTGATTTATATGAAGCCTGAATTTGTGGCCACAGGACAGCAGATGGAAAGGAGAGGGACCTGTGATGGTTTCCCAAATCCTGCAAAAGAACTGATTCCCAGGTTGGGATTGCTGTGCAGAACAAATACAGGGTCACTGGAAAAAAAAACAGCATTTGCCAAAATGTAGATTGCAGGCAAAGAAATGGCTCTAAAAATGTCCTCTTAACAACATTTTGGTATCTTTTGATGCACCTGGGCAGGAATAATTGGCATCAAAGGAGTAAATACTTGCTCTTTTTGATGTGAATGATCAGAATACATGAAACCATCCCTGCTTCTGGTCAGATGCTCCGTTGCTCGTTCCATCAGAGTTTCTACACCTTCTCCAAACCTCAGTGTCTTCTTGGCCGGGACAAAGAGTTGCCCATTTCAAGGAGTCACACTGTTCACAGAATCCCAGAATCTCAGGGATTGGAAGGGACTTTGAAAGATCATCCAGTCCAATCCCCCTGCTGGAGCAGGAACACCCAGAGCAGGTCACACAGGAATGCCTCCAGGTGGGTTTGGGATGTCTCCAGAGAAGGAGACTCTACCACCTCCCTGGGCAGCCCCTGCCAGTGTTCACTCTCACTGTGAAGAAATTTTTTCTCATATTGAATTGGAACCTCCTCTGTTCCAGCTTGCACCCATTGCCCCTTGTCCTGTCATTGGATGTCACTGAGAAGAGCCTGGCTCCATCCTCCTGACACTCACCCTTTCCAGATTTATAAACATTCATGAGGTCACCCCTCAGTCTCCTCTCCTCCAAGCTCAAGAGACCCAGCTCCCTCCGTTTTTCCTTCTATGGGAGATGCTCCACTCCCTTCATCATCTTGGTAGCCCTGTTGTTGCGCTACAGTTTGAGCTTCTGTTCAGTTGCACCTTAGGCAGGTCATGGTCTTCCCTGTCTAACTCCAGACGATCTTGAGGTCAATAAGAAGTAGGAATATCCACAGTGTTAATAAAAACTTGTATTTCCCAGTTCTATACTTTCTCTTTTTTTGCTTAAGGAATGGAAAATTAATTGCAAAGAAGCGGATTTCTTTCAAAATGGTGATTTTTAAATGTATTACCTACAGAAGGCTAAAGCCAAACAGAGTTTATTTATTTCACTGGCCAAATCAGGGCTTTCTTCTGAAGACTCAAGCCTTTAATGACTCGAAAGTAACACTTCTACAACACTCCTTATCTTCTCTCCATTTAAAAATAATAAAAAAAAAACCTAATGGCATCATTCGTCAACCTTGCTATTCTCAGAGGATCCTGAGCATAATGGAGATAAATGACTACGGTCTGTTCAACTCTTCTGTGCCACCCAGTGAAATTTTAAAGGGCAGTTCATAGCTCTGATTTTTATCATATTTTTTTCGGTGATTTATAGACTTCTCTGCAGCTGTCACTTATTTTCTTATACCCGCAGAAACCTGATACACTGATTGGTCATTTTCTTTCCCCCAATCAATCCTTGCTGAGTTAAGACTAATAAAACTCCTTCTTCCAGCTCATCATATAATTATTTAGTAAAAATCAATTGCACCATGTCACCCCAGCTTGATGTCATCACTCACCGTAATGATTACATCTATACAGCTTAAAAGTTGCCAAGGGAAAGTGAAACTCTTTATAGCATATGATTAAAGAGAAAAATGTTAATAGAAAAGAAGTTAGTTACAGTGCTGTGGATTGAGAGCTCTTGATAATGGGTGAGCAGGATGGTGCTGGGGGAGCAGGATGGATATAGGAAATATAAGTTTCTTCAGAAGGTTACGATACATTAATGAGCTTGTACCTATTAAAGAAAACTTTTGTACCGTCAATAGACCTAAAGGGTTACAAAGCTCCGTGGGTTTCAGTCTCAGGGAGGTGGCCACTCCACCACCTCTCCAGGCAGCCTCTTCCAGGGCTCTGACACCCTTAAAGTGNTGGTCAGTCAGTGGAATCAGCTGCCCAGGGAGGTGGTGGAGTCCCCATCCCTGACTGTTTCAGAGTAGACTGGATGTGGTGTTGAGGGATCTCGTGTAGGGGAGAACTTGTAGAGTAGGGCTGATGGTTGGACTTGATGATTCCAAGGGTCTCTTCCAACCTGAATGATTCTATGATTCTAAGATCCTCCTCATGTTCAGAACAGTTCAGTTGGAAGGGACCTACAATGATCATCTAGTCCAACTGCCCACCCACTCCCGAGCTGGCCAAAAGTTAAAGCATATTATTAAAGCAGAGATGTCTGGAAGAGACTGGAGGACATGCCTCAGGGCATAAGGGTGCCCTACATTTCCTGAAGCCCAACTGGAAGGCAGGCAGCATGTGCAAGAGGATCTGGCGTGGCAGAAGACATTTCTCTTTAGGCCTCTGAACCGGCTCATTTCTTCATGGACTAGCTGTGCTGTGATGCTTACAAAAGGCAACTCCTGATCTTGTGATAAGACATAATTAAGAACTAAAGCAATTCAGATAGAGCTCAGCTACAGAATCACACCAACCTGCTCTTGTTTTCTTCATGTGCCTTTTCTTTACTCTTCGTTTATCTGTCGCTCACTCATGTCTTGCCTAAATTCAGGCACGTGTTAACGCTGTGAATTCAAAGCTACTATGTACCACCAGGTGCTGTTGCAATAGTAATAAAAATAATTAGTGATAATAAAAATAACAGTGGTGTCATCTGCTTTTATCAGCAGATAAACTCATGGGACACCGCTCTCTCAAAACACAGACGAGTGTGCTCTTATAAATATGCGCGAGAAAATTGCAGGCAGAGAAAAACAGTCATTCACTGAAAATATTGTTGTTTAGAATAGAGTCGGCTTTGACCTCTTGTACCTAATTATACACGAAAACAAAGATTAAAAGCCTACTAATAATCACCATAAACTATGATTAATGATGCCATGCTTCAGTGCCTCGGATTTCTAGACCCAAGTACAGTAAATTCACTAGTGGGTTGTTTGAAGAAGAAAAGAATGTTTGGTATTACTTTGTTTTGACTTTGTCTACTGCTCTCTCTGTATAAAGATCAGGAACAGTCCATCAAAAAAATTCTGCAGAAAAAGACCTTCTGAGGTTGTTCTTTTCTAATTTTGTAAATATATGGGGAAATCTCAGATGCTGTTATTCATGCTACATACCTATTGACTTCACGGATATTTGAAGCCAGTCCTAAGCATTGAGAAGTCCAGATTTTCCTTCAGAAGCTACAAATCAACACGATTTAATTAAAATGAAGACTCCCTTCCTCTTCCTCACCTCAGTTACAGACACAGCCATGCTATAGTTCCAAAATAACCCAGAAATGATCCAGAGGAAGGCAGTAATAGAACAGAAGCATTTACCAAAGTTGTCCTTAGCTGATACAAGCATTATGGACAAAAGGAATCACAGCATCATAGAACAGTTTGGCTTTCAAAGGTCATCTAGTCCAATCCCCTGCCATAAGCAGGGACATCTTCAACTAGACCAGGTTTTCAGAACCCCATCATAGAACAGTTTGGCTTTCAAAGGTCATCTAGTCCAATCCCCTGCCATAAGCAGGGACATCTTTACCTAGACCAAGTTCTCAGAACCCCATCCAGGCAGGAGGATGGTCATCATAGAATCACAGAATGGTTTGCGTTGGAAGGGACCTTGAAGATCATCCAGTCCCACCCCACTGCCATAAGGAGGGACACCTCCACCAGACCAGGTTGCCCAAAGCCCTGTGCAAGCTGGCCTGGAATGCCTCCAGGCATGGGGCATTTACCACCTCTCTGGGCAACCTGGGCCAAGGTCTCACCATCCTCAGTGTAAGCAATTTCTTCCGTATAGCTAGTGTACAACTACCCTCACTTCAGGTGAGTGGTGGATTCATGTTTCCCACAGCATAGGAGCCACAGTGTCATCTTCACTGGCACATAAGACCGATGCCATGGCTTCTTTCATCTTAAAGAAACCCTTTTAATACCGAATGTAGCAATAGGGAAAGATAAAGTTCATTTTTAGTAGTTCTGGAGATCTGGTTAGCACACCACCGCCACACAGAAAACCAGGAAGCTAAAACTAGTTTAAAGGTAAGAAGAAATCAGAGCCCAGAAGGACTTTCGCCCTTGAGCCAGAATTGATTCAGCACCGTTCACTTGAGAACGCAAACTCTTCAGCCACCTCAGCAACCACTGCGCTGGCTAATAATTCCCATCATTAAAAAAGATGCAGAGTCAAATCTCAGCTCCTCACTGTGATATGGAAAAAACAACATCTCCTAAGCTGGAAATATAGGTCAGGAAAAGTCTATTCAAATTTCAATGGGTAAAAAGGGTCTAATATGCAAATTAAGTCATGACAGCTGAAACTCCTGGGGACGCAAACCAGCCTAATAATACACATTTATTTTTAATGCATATTTAGGTCTAGAGAAAGGACAAAGAATGGGAACAACACAAGATGAGGCATTTTACTTCATGCAGGAAATGAAGCTGCACTCTCAACATGCAGCATGGGTCAGCACCACCAGGAAAGACTCTCTTGGCTACTTTGCAAGAAGTACAGAGCAGGGGTATTTATGATGAGAATATGGGCAAGGGACCACTAAACTGGTTGCTGGTGGGATGGTGAGACACCAGCCAACTATGTCTCACCATCGAGATGTCATTGGTGCAAGGAGGAATTAGAAGAACCTGAAGGGAACAGAAGGCACAGTCTCTCAACAAACAACCCCGTGCATATTTCTATTGTGGAGTATCCAGTCCTGCATGAAACAATCTACATTTATCTTTATTGTGTCTCAGCATATCGATTTCCATGGCTTTTTTAATTTATCAACACAGAGCTGTGCTTTATTCGCTTCCTCCAAGAGCCTCCTAGCAATGTCTTTACCAGAGATTTAATTAGCATCCTCTCCACTATATCCTCCAAGTCATTAATGAAAATATTGAAGAGTATTGGACCAGGAATGGCTCCCTGAGGGGCTGGTAATTCTATTTTGAATACATTTAATATGTCTGGTGACAATAGATTTTGTATTTTTACTGTTTTTTGTTACACCTTGTAATAACGCTGGAACCATCAAGGCTCTTAATAACATTTGAAATAGAAGACAAAGGTGCTCTGTGCTTTAATCTGAGACTTGCAAATTCCATTCAAATTACAAAGGGAAGAGAGTCACAGAAACGTAAAGGGGGAACAAAAATCAAAAATGGTTATATTTTACAGGGAGAGATTACTTTTTTGCCTTTAATCTCTAAAAGGAAGTTCCAGGCCTGTAGCAGAATACATAATGGGGGTTTAGGGTGGCTGTAGCATTTTTTCTGTGTACAGCTGTTCTTCCACTGGTATAAGTAGACACATCTGCTCATTAGCAATACAATGTCATTTCTAGTGTCTAATTTTAATTATTTGCAGATGATAGATTCCTTATGCAATGTCTAAAAAAAGGACAGGCCTTCAAAACTGGTGAGAAATAAATATACCCTCGGCAACTAAAATGGGTCAGGACAATGAAAAGCAGATATTAATCCAGAGAATTCATGTATTGGCACTGAGGGCTAAATGCCAAACAGTTCAGAAGGTCACAGGGAGGAGAAACGGCTCGTACAGCTCTTCTGTACCGTGGATACACAAGACATATGGGCTAGGAGATGTTTGGGATGAATCTGGCAGGTGATGGGTTTGTTGTAGTACAGATGGTCTTCAACTGCTGGAAAAATCTCAGTTCTGCTTACACTTCCTGTACAAGCACAGACACTATTAGGACTTCTCATTGACAGAAAGGAGGAATGAGCGTGTCCTACCAGTAACTTTGGGTCTTTGTATATTCACACTCAAAGGATCAGTAAGGAGAGAAGCAAATTTCCAGAAGCAGAGGTGGCCATGGGTGCCTTTGTCCTTCACCCCACTATCACAGGGCAACCAAAACTAGGGAATCCTGGCTTCTTCTCACCTCCTGGGTTCCCCAGTTCAAGAGAGACAGGGAGCTGCTGGAGAGAGTCCAGGGCAGGGCAACAAAGATGATGGAGGGGTTGGAGCATTTCCCTGATGAGGAAAGGCTGAGAGCTGGGACTCTTTAGCCTGGAGAAGAGAAGGCTCCATGGAGACCTTATTAATGCTCACAAGTATCTGAAAGGTGGGCTGAAGAAGGATGGAGGTGGACTCTTCTCAGTGGTTCCCAGTGACAGGACAAGGGGCAACAGGCACAATCTGGAACACAGGAAGTTCCATTCAAATACAAGAAGGAACTTCTTTAGGGTAAGGGTGGCAGAGCCCTGGCAGAGGCTGCCCAGGGAGGGTGTGGAGTCCCCTTCTCTGGAGACCTTCAAGCCCCTCCTGGATGCCATCCTGAGTGCTGTGCTCTGGGCAGCCCTGCTTTAGCAGGGAGTTGGACTGGGTGAGGTCCCTTCTGACCCTGATTCCAGGAAGCAGCAATGAAGAAGGACAGGATTTGTGTACAACTTGGCCCATCCCAGAGAACTGTAGCTGTAGCTGAGTTATTTCCTGCGGGTTGGAAAGGACCAAGTGCTCTTGACAAACCCGTGGAGCAGGACTCCCAAAGCAAGCCCAATATTTGATCCAATTTTGGATAGAATTCAAGAAAGAAAGAAGCTAAAGGAAGTGAGTGGATCCCTCACTGCCCCAAACATCGAAACAATGAACAGTCTAGATTGGAAGGGATCTTCCAGATCATCTAGTCCAACCGCCAACCAAACCCTGACAAAAACCACTACAAACCATATCGATGTTTGAAATAGAAGTAAATACTATTTATTTTGCCTTCTGCATGTCTTCTGTACAACCACTGAAAACAAGGAGCTTTTCTTTACATTTTCTTGGATTGGGCTGAAATCTCTGAGATTTTCAGTCTCTGTAGGACTTCAGCCACACAGAGGGTCAGGAGAACCACGATCCTTTACAGGAATCACTTTACACCGTGACAAACAGAGTCCTCTGGTGTCAGACAGATCTTTCCAAAGGTTTGGAGAAATAGTTTCCTACACCCCACAAAGAGCAGCCAAAGTTTCTCATCAGATAAAAGATGACATCTCTCTCCCTGAACATAAGCACAGTTGGGTTTTGCAATTGGCTCAGGTGCAGTAGGACGGTGCTAAGGCCAGAAGGGTGGTCCCACCAGCAGACACGCTCCCGGGCAATTTGAGTCCTGGCTGAAAATTACATTTCACTTCAATTCATGCCAGGTTAATTTTCAGCTCACTCAGAGAGTTTTGTGATTGCCAGGGTCAACACAAAGAGAGAGGCTGTATCCTGCAGACAGGTCAGGGAGAGAGAAGGAAATTGGCCTTTTCCTTAAGAGTGGAGTCAAAGATTAGCTCACAGCGATCGCCAGACTACGGGCTAAGGGACAGACCAGACAAACTCATGGTCTGAAAGGCCCCATCCCTCTAGACACACAGCACAGAGGTGTCCTCAAAAACCACAGACAGGTGCAATTTGAAGGAGGTCAGGCTTGTATCTTAAAAAACAGGAAGGCTCTGAGAACGGCCTCACAGCCCAGACCGGTGCAGTACAATCTGCCCTACACCTCTGGCAATTAAATGACATACAAGTGATTAGCCCTAAGAATCTCAGCATATCACAGTCATTCTCTTTTTCTGTATCAGTGACAAAGAAGCAACCACCTCAAGCACTTATAGAGCTACAGAGAGCGATCCTCTTATAGATAAGATCATTCCTAGGAGGGAAGGAATGCTGATCTGTGCATTAGAGGCTGAGCAGAGATGACAACCATATGTCACTTGGCAGAAGTCAGGGGGTTGTTTGTTGCTTTTTCAGTATCCCAAATGTAATGAATTATAAAATAGAGCCTAAATTAATAGTCAAGGAGGACTTTATCAGGGCCCCACACTTAGGAGATGCTCATCTGGGAGAATCTCTTTCAACTCATAGACTGTTTGACTTGATCAAAGGTTCTTGCTTTTCAATAGACTTCTGTATAATACCCAGACTCAAGAGCTTCACGAAACAAGAGCCAGGCTGCCTCCCAGAGAACACCCGAATCCCAGCGAGATGTCAGTCTCATCTTGAAGGCAGGAGGTCCAACTGTTCAGGAGGCAGGAACTTTTGAATATTAATAAGCTCATGCAGTAATGAATGATAGGGCTGCCAGTCTGCACTCTTCAGCAACCTGGTACCATCCAGATTGAGATTCGAAAGGTCTTTGAACTGCAACGGAATGTACATATTTGATGTTTAATGACATAAGAACAATTAGAGAAGTCCATGATCTCTGATGGGGGTAGGAGGCCTTAAATGGTGTTTGCCCAACTTCTGCAGAAAATATACAGCGATGCCACACACACAACTTTCATACTTGTGAGTGGGTGCTGCATGCAAGGAGTCCAGCGCTCGCTGGCTGTATGAGACACTGGACTCATCCAGAGTGTGTTGAATTTCATGAATAAGAAATCTTCCTAATTTATCAGCTTAGTGAAAAACTTCTCTTTGAGAGACTGAGTCCTGCTTTCCCACAAGGCTGGCTAAACAGGACTTGCTGCAGGCAGGCAACAGAACCTCAGGAAAGGAGAAAAAGATCATAGGCCAGAGAGAGAACTCTCAGTATCTTTGCACAAACCCACTTTTCCCATAGCAAGCTAAAAGCCAGGAGTAGATAGAAATCAAAGCAAAGAAACAATCCTACCTTAAATTAATTCTACCTCAAAGATCTTAATTCACAGAATCACAGAATCTCAGGGATTGGAAGGGACCTTGAAAGATCCTCTAGTCCAATCCAATTCTACCCTAAGGATCTTACTGCTTAACACTCAAACTGGAAAGGGCATACAATTATACCATCCCTATCTTAGAAAACCAAGAAATTTGAAATCAGGACCTTGTGGTTTAGGTTTTCCTTGAGCCAAGAAAGGTGGTAGAGACGTGATGAGCTTTGCAAAGTTCTTGAGCAAAGATTAGCATCAAGCAACCACAAAATTAGAGAGGAAAAGCAACCTGTCCAAAGCCTTCAAAGAAGAAGACAGTCATCTTCTCCGTGGATAAAGTGAAGCTCTCACTTTTGGCAAATTATTACAGAAGAACCATTTGGAAATTCTACAGAGCCCAGCTTAGAGAAAGGCTTTGGTGTGCTCCCACCAAGCACTGTGGTGCCACACAGCTGCCTCAGACAGTTGTGAATGACTGGGGTGTCTCCACGGCACAGCGTCGTGCCGAGATATTAGCTCACATCTCTGAAGGAACACAGCCCCATTAGCATGGCTCTGTGCCTGGGCTAATTAGGTGATGTTTCCCCAGTTGCCAGACATCAAAGAGTGAATCATACATCTGCCAGCATCCAACCTGCTCCTGAAAGCACAGACCGGGACTATTTTGAGCCTCGGTTCTTTGAGAACGCAAGGTGAATACAAACACCTAATGTCCTCCTTTTACTTTGTTTTAAAGCCAGAAAGAAATCATAAAATCATCTCATCTGACCTGCTATCACAACTGCTACACCACATCCATGCAGCATTGTGTCCAGCACATGAATTTCGGTCAGCCTAAGCTCTAGAATCCTTTAGAGAGTCCAAGCACACGCTGTCAAAGCCAAGACTATGGACTGATGAGTGATTAGGTGGTAGTTGCCCAGATTATTTCAGCAGCAACCCAGTCCTCATACTGCTCTGGAAACTGGAGAATCCTAGAGTCCTGGCCATCAGTTCCCAGCTCTGACAATCAGAATCAATCCCAACGTGTGAGCAGGACACATGAACCAGTTATCTAAAAATAGGCTTCTCTGCCATTTCAAAACAACCTGCCCATTACAAAGAAACCAGAGTCTGGTGATGGCCAATCTCTGACAATCCAAAGGACGAAAAAGAACAAAATATGACTTAAAAACAGCCACTGGTACGAGAGGGAGAAAACCTCCTTCCTGACCCCAATGAGAAAACCAAGGAGGCCATGAAGCATGACTTGAAGATGGTCGTTGCCTTAATGTAGAGCTGCAAGTATTTCAAGAATGGCACAGACCAACAGGGGGGACTCACAAATCACCAAATCCCAGTATTGGCCCCCACGCTCGACACACAGACACAGAATTTCTTCTCATGACTTAAATCAAGAGCCTCTTCTAAAATGATAAATGATCTTAAAGGCTTGCAGGGATGATGGTGAAAAAAATATTCCAATGTTTAATTACACTGAGAGTTGCAAAACTCTTTTATTCCAAGGTGGAACTTGTTCAATCTTCAGCTTCCAGCTACTGGAACTTGATATGGTTTTCCAGTGGTTGGGTGGTGAGTCTCACTAACCAGGTGCCTACTCCTCACCTAAATACCTGTAAAAATTACCCCATTGCAGTGTTATGTCTCTTCAAGGAGGTTATTCACAGCACCAGCCTGGTTTTCTAGGCTCTACATCCTTTTTCTGTCCCTCCTTTGAATCCCCAGTGGTATCTCTGTAAAATGCCCGGTCTGTCAATGCAGAAATTGCACTAAATAATTGAAGATTTTACTGGCCCTGCGTGGGGGAAAAAAAGCTTTCTTACTCCTGGCTGAGGCTCCCCTTTTCATACTGGTTTTGTCTTTGCATCATGTTCTGGGCTCACTGGGAGACACATACCCACAACAGCCCTGGGATCCTTCTCAGAGCTACTCTTTCCCAGGATGGGATCACATTTTGAAGGTGTCATCTGCATTTTTTATTCCCAGATGTAGGAACAAGTGGCATAATTCTGCTAGCTGTTAAAATACTGAAATGAGTTAGTGTGGGCAATATTTCTGGGAAATGGTAGAAAGGATGATGTTTATTGAAACTATATAAACATGTAAAACGCTTTCTCAACACAGTTTCCCATTTATGTTTGCACAGATGTGGGTAATGTCATCACCAAGCCTCTTCCAAGAAAGATAAATTAAATCAAAAGGTTTGAATAAGGCAAACAGCTCTAGAACGCTCTGCTGGTGCCTCTACACACCATCTCTTACCACTTTCCCTTCCCTTCTCCTAATCATAAAAAATATTCAATGCCATTAAAAATATATATATATTTAAAAAAAAGGCAAAACGTTTATGAAAGATAAAGGTCCTTGGTACAAATAAAATGACCAGCTCTGAAGCTGCAAAGAAACATGCTTTAATTCCAGAGACAAAAAGATTGCATTACAGAAGAAATTGTCATAATCAAAGTTGGAAAAAAAACCCTGTTTCTCTTGTCTCCTGGGCGTCTCTGTGGGAATTTTCCCAGCACAGACAGCTGTAAAGGAGGAGGGGTATTGTGAGTTCCTGTTCTCTCATTCTCTCTCTTCCTCTCTTTCTCTGTCAATAAATGTCTGCAATCATATTCTCGAGCTCCAGTGTGATTTCAAGGTTCATCTCTTCCATGCAGCTCAAACACTAATTATCCCAGCTGTAATTAGTAAGATAATTAAATACTGGCTCACTCATCACTCTACCTTGTGTCGGGTCATGATTCTCCCAGAAGACCTTGAGCAGTTTCTCAAAGCTGATGTTTTCTGGCTGATATACTACTCGTACAGCCTCTGTGTGGCCAGTTTTCCCTTAAAAGACAAAATAAATTCAGTTGTTATTAGTGAGAATTAGTCAGTACGATTCTAATTCTTAATATCTGCAATACAAAGCACAATCTTTTGCTTTCCTTTTTTGGTGGTTTTTTTTTTTCCACCTAAAGGTGTTTTGATTTACCATCTTTTATATTTAAGCTTTTTTACACATTTTAGACACGTGTCAGCTAGTTTGGACAAGGCCATCATGAAATAAACTATCCAGAGAGGCAATAAGGGAAGGCAGTGACGTTACTACAGCAGTTTGTCAGCTTAAAAAAAAAAAGAATAGCTGTTAAATATTTGTAAATGACCAGTAAAATATTTTAAAATATTCTAAATAGCCCGTTAAAATATGAAAACTTGTTGAAAATATGAAAACTAAGTTGTCTTGACAGTGTAAAGCTTAGTTTCCACGAGGTAAGACACAGATAAAATAACTGCTGAAGAAAACAGGTTTGAAGGGTCTGTTTAGACATGACACCACTCGTTTCAATCTACTTCACATCATTGGAGGCACCAATGGGCCCCAGGAAGAGCCAAAGAGAACCTGACTGAACTTCACAGTCACAGATGAAGCTCAAGGAAGATCAGCAGGTGCTCCAGCAACATTAAAACATGTTATTCCTATTTTTCAACACCACCATGGGCACAATTTTGTTCATTCCTTATCTGTCTAATCACTCACGGTGTTCTTGAAAGATCCAGCTTCATAAAACGTGAAGGACCTGGACACATAATTCACTTCAGTTGTAATTAACAGTTAGATTGACGAGCGCTCAGAGATCTCTGGGGGAAAGTCCACTGCACTGAGTGCTGCACCAGCATTTTGTATTTTATAAATATGTATTTTAACATGTATAAACAGAGGGATATTTGTTGTCATAATAAATGCACAAAGGGGAAAAACCCCTTATCCTATTCTTCAGTTAAATCAGAATAAGTAACTACTAAACAAAAGCAAACTGGGCAGTTTTGTGGTGAGGATGCACTAAGCTCCTTGGTCACTCTGGACCAGGGTGGGTTTTTTCTATCCTATTGGCATAAACTTCAGATTTACTCAAGGGAATTGTTGAATTTCATGCAGTGGAACAACCAAGTGAATCTGGCCCAGCGATGGGTTCCACATTAGCTGTCACCAAACATGAAAAGTCAGATTCTACGAGTAACTGCGGAGTGTTGGGTGGAAACCCCAATTTAGCACCCAGAGAAATCTGAATTAAAAAACAAAACAAAACAAAACATTAGAAAGAAATAAAAAGGGTGCTAGGATATATAGGATATATTAAAAAGACATAACAGGGAAAAGGCTGAGAGCATTATAGCAGTTAATGGGGCACCTGAAATGAAGAAAACCTCAATGAGGCACAGAGGGGTGGGCGGGCTATTAAAAGGCATTTAAAAGACTGGGATTAAATTTAGTCTAGAATGCAGAGGAGTGAAAGGGGAGACGTCTGGGATAGCTGCAATGAAAATGTTGATAAAATCAAACCAGTTCCTATCGAGCATGCTTCACAATTCAACACAGATACACTCCCTGAGCCTAAAAGACAAAACCATACAGCTTTCTTGTAACCCATAACTAAAGCCATGCCATCCCATCCACCAGGATCCTCTCCAGGCAAGCCATGGCCCAATCCCCCTCTCACATTCCGACTCCTATTGAAGCAACTCGTTATCCAAAGGCAAATTCTGATGGTAAGTGAACAGAAAGGGATCATACATTTCATGGAATAAAAATACAAGTTACAGGTAATTGGCTTAATAATAAAGAGAAATGGTTTTTCTATATTACCATGTGAACCAATGGCCAGTTTAGTACAGGAGTGGAATTTATTCCAGATTTGGTGGTTTAATACGGGCTCTCAGTGAAAATGAGGCCTTTTGGGCTTAGCTGAAGCCCAGGTCAGGAATTTAGCTGTGGCTTGAGACAAAGAAGGAGAGCAAACGGACACCCCTCCAGCTCTCTTGAGCCAACAGCATCTAACTAAGAAGAGATTAAGGAGTGGTTACTGACTTTAATTCCTTTTTTATGATTATTATTATTATTATTATTTAAGTCAATGTGAACCTTATGAAAGGTTCTTATCACTCTGGAGCAAATTGCTTGTCTAAGATGACTAGCTTTAGATCACAAGAGAGTTTCTTAAACAGCTTCAAAACAACAGAGGCATTACCTTTCCTCTCAACTGAAGCAGCAATTACATCCTGTCAACACTGTCTGCGCTGACTAATCCACAAGTTCAAAGAATCAGCTTTCTTCTTTCCCTCTGAATAAGGAAATAACGGTGCTACTCCGAGAACTGTGGCCTGACCTCAAGAAAAAAAGCTCCAGATGTGCAGCTAACAGACTGTTAGCACCTAGGGCGTATTTAAAATCAATATTCAGCCTCAGAGGAAAAGCAGGGAGGTGATGCCGCCGGTCCTATCAGATTCACCTCTAGTTTTCCTCAAAGCTTTTCCAAAATCTGGTGGATTTTCTTTCAGAATACAGCGTGGGGCTATTTCTCCTGAGAACAATCTTAGTCATTTTTGGTGAGAATTTCTACTTCCCGATGATTTAATGGAAATCCTGCCAATCAACCGGGTACAGGTCAGCAATGCAGGACAGATTAAACAGATTCTAGAAGATTTCCTAGAAGCAGCCCAGCAAGAAAATGGTCTTAGGGGATAGTAGAAGAAGAAGAGCAACCTCTCCAGGGTGCAAAACACCACAGAAGAAGGAAGCAGAAGACACCATGAGGTTACCCCTAAGGAGCACGTGGAAACCACCAGCTCACCGGTGCCAACCGTGCCTCAGCTGCAGCCAAAGTGGCCAAAGGGAACACAAATTGGGCTTTCCTCATTTATCCTATTATTCCACTATTTGTTTTAGGCTTAAGTTCAGCCACGAGAACAGAATAATCCCGCTTCCCTTTGGGTTTGGTACATGCAGTACAGCAGAGCAGGGATCAGACCAGACCACCACTCCTCTGCGTTGGAAAAGCCAACCATCAGAATATTCCTAATCACATCCTTTTTTTGTAGGATTTCTTAAAACAGAGAGGGGGTAATCAAAGAGAAACAACAAACCCACTCCTCACCAAAAGAGCATGCACTGAGCAGCTGAAAGGATTTAAAATGCAGTAATTTCAGTGATATTCAGCTTCACCTTGGTGCCTCTCGCAGAATTTCTCACAAAAGGCCCGTTTCTATGAAGTCAGAGAGCGAGGGTGTCCCCAGTTCACCTCCTGCTTTTAATTAGCTGATTTTTAATATTCCCCAGCAAAAGCATGCTCTGCTTGAAGTTCCAAAAGTTTTAACAAGTCTGAACTTTTCTAGAAGCCTCCTCCCAAAAAAAAGCTCGAAGTTGGAGCCGGGTTTTTTAAATAATGTATTGAAACACTAAATATAATTTCATTTGCTGCTAACTGTGGAAATAGAAATCCTTTATTTATAGGTGCCATTATCGGATTTCCAGTTCTGGTGCTCAGTTCTCCTTCAGCTTTAGAAGGAGCTTAGCCATTGAAGAACCTCGCTGCGGATGATAAGACTTTATTACACCGTGGCAGAGAGGGCTGTGTGCCAACAGCAGATTGTCTGTTTATCCTGGATCCATTTCCCACTTAGAAAACACAGCCACTCTCAGAGGATTAGCTACACTGAGCTCTTTCAGCGGGGATTCAAACTCTGGCAAAAACCTTCCTGTAAAGAGCAAGAGAAAAAGACATCTGAGTGACACCTCGGTGCTCCTTTCCCTTCTTTCTTTTTTGCTTCTTTTTCTTCCTAATAGTGTTTAGATTTTCACCTTCTTAATCATCTCCCAGGTGAGCACCCAAGCCAGGGGATTAGAGAAGCGAACTCCTCCTTTTTTCACTCTCTGTATCCCATAATTATTCATGGCAAAGTGGAACAACTTCAAAGGGCTGGCTCCCCAGCACCTCAGCAGTGAGCACCCAGCACCCACCACCACAAGACATCTTTAGGTAGGTCCAGCCCTGGGTGAATTAAGTCATAAAATTCAAGCAATGCCAAATCTGTTCCTCTTCCATGGAAAAACACTTGTCTCTCTTCACCCCCTGAAATAAAAGGTCTGACTCTAGTAAATGTCAAAATCTACTCAAAAGAAAGAAAGAGGTGGCAGATCTTCAGCTGAATGAGGCATATTTCAGAGCTTATAGATTTTTGGAGCTAAAACAATTAGTGCTGGCTAAAGCCTTGGCCCTAGTGAATCCACAAAGCACACCATCAAACAGCAGTAGGGCTGTTCAGCATCTGTTTCTCCAAACTGGCCTGGGAATTTTGATCACGTTGTAGTTATCGCTAATAAAATTTCCAGTTTTGTCCTAAAATAGCAATGCATTAAATAAAGAAAGGATTCAGCACTAACACAGCGAGAACCCACGTTTTGGGGATCTACTTAACTTCTACCTTTCCACCTTCAAAGCAGTGAAACCGGCTGGATGGGGCTTGGAGCAACCTGGTGGGGTGGGAGGTGTCCCTGCCCAGAGCAGGGGATTGGAACCAGATGGTCTTTAAGGTCCCTTCCAACTCTGACCATTCCATCATTCTGTGATTTTATGATTTTCAAGAAGGTTCCACTATGTCAATTTTTTGGACTTCCTGCCCTACACAGAGGAGAGAATGTCACTGGAGCAGGCCCAGCTCTTGACTCAAAGAAGCCAATGGACAGAAAACCCACCAGAAGTCAAGGTAAATCAATTGAGTGACACTTCATATTGAAATTCCACCTCAACAGGAGGAACTTCTTCACTTCAAGGGTGGCAGAGCCCTGGCAGAGGCTGCCCAGAGAGGTGGTGGAGTCTCCTTCTCTGAAGATATTCAAACCCCACTTGGACACCTTCCTGTGCAACCTGCTCTGGGAGACCCTGCTTTGGCAGGGGGTTGGACTGGATGATCTCCAGAGGGCCCTTCCAACCCCATATCAGTCTGTGACTCCATGAGTGGTTAATATTAATACCTCTCACTTGCAAAAAAAGCAAAGAATAAAAACACAAACATCAGGAATTTTATTTATTTCCTGAGTTCATGTATTTAAGTATCTTTCTCTGTAGTCAGAGATGACTAGGAAGTCATTCCTCATCCTTTTTTTCTGAAGACACCATAAAATGTATCAGGTATACATTGGCACTAATGTGCCTCCTCTTTTTTTACTTTCTTCATCCTCCAAATAACTTTAATGACTTTGTTAGCATTGAACAAGGAGATTATGTTTTGTTTCCTTTCCACTGTGAATTTCTGCTTCTCAAAATAGAAGGCTTTACCTTCCCAGCGTGGTCCCCAGTCTTATACACAGTTCTATTAAAATACATCACTCTTACACAGCAAGAAGCCACTCTGGCACTATGGGCCAGCCAATTCTGCGGTTGATCATAGAATCATATAGGTTGGAAGAGACCTCTGGGATCATCCAGTCCAACCATCAGCCCTACTCTACAAGTTCTCCCCTACACCAGATCCCTCAACACCACATCCAATCTACTCTGAAACACAGTCAGGGATGGGGACTCCACCACCTCCCTGGGCAGCTGATTCCACTGACTGACCACTCTCTCTGGGAAAAACCTTTTCCTCATGTCCAGCCTAACCCTACCCTGCTGCAGCTTGCAGCCATTCCCTCTCCTTCTATCGCTCATTGCCTGTGAGAAGAGACCAGCACCAACCTCTCTACAATGTCCTTCCAAGCAGCTGTAGAGAGGGATGAGGTCTCCCCTCAGCCTCCTCTTCCTCAAACTCAACAATCCCAGCTCCCTCAATCGCTCCTCATAAGACTTATTCTCCAGGCCCTTCACCAGTTTCTTTGCCCTCCTCTGCACTCGCTCCAGCACCTTGATATCTCATCCCAATAAAATTGTCCATAAACTCTACAAACTTCTGGCTGGATCACAGGAAATCACTTCTCTTCTAGTACCTGCAGGAAGCGGAGGGACAGCAGCGTCAATGCGGGGCGTGCACCTACAGAGAGACTTTTCTTCCATTTTATTCACCTGTTTTAGTAGAGGCCAGAATAATCACACTGTAAATGAAAATTTTAAATGATATGAAAATTTGCTGGCAGAACCATGAGCTGCCATAAAATACGTTTCTGGTGACTGGAAGAGTCACTTAACTTTTTATCCCATCAGATCAAAAATGAGAGAATAAAAGTGACAGTGAAAAATGGGGTACAAAGTGCTGTTACCAACAATTTTTTTCAAAGAAATTCAGCCATATTTCCCCATAAAACTAGTTGAATGAATTTGAAATAAAGGAGATTGTCAGATTGAACAACAAATACTAATTTTTACAAAAGTCTGCAAAACAAACCTACTAAATTAACTCATTTCTTACTTGCAAGTATTTAAAATTTATATGGTATAGCTATACCATGTTCTTATTTTAATTTGCTAAAATCCTATGCATTCTTTAGCAGCATGTTGGGTTTGATTATCAGACACAGAAGGGAATAACTGCAAGAGAGACCCCCACTACTGATGCTTCTGACACTATTTGTATTTTTCAAATAGTGCAGATTGAAGAATCCATAAAAGGCAAAAGGAATCACCAATTCTATAACCTTCAGGACAAAAGGGGAGAGCAAAACTTGACTGTCTTGTTGACTGGTTATTGTCCTCATTAGGCTGAGTGGCCCCACTGGAAGCACTTTGGGAGGGATTACTTTGGGCTCTCTCTGGACTGAGTGCTTTTCACAGTTGGAGAGCATTAAGGGTCCTCCCAGAGAGTATGTTCTGATTTAACTTCATTCAAAAGGATTCTCAGGTTCAATGACTATCCCTTAAACTTCTTCAGAGTTTGTGTGGGGAGAAATGTCTGCAACCCAGGGAAATCTTTACTTTTCCTTGGGGTGAGGGTGGTGAGGCACTGGCCCAGGTTGCCCAGAGAAGCTGTGGCTGCCCCATCCCTGGAGAGGTTCAAAGCCAGGTTGGAGGGGGCTTTGATCAACCTGGTGTGGTGGGAGGTGTCCCTGCCCAGGGCAGGGGTGGGAATGAAATGACCTTGAAAGGTCCCTTCCCCCCAAACCATTCTGTGATTCTGTGATGTATTTAAGAATTATTGATCACTCTGTGTAGAGTTTCTTTTACTCATTTGTGAAAGGTCTGCTGGTGGCTGCTTGAGATAAAAATTTGTGTTAAGAAGCCCTTTGCTCTGTCTCAGTTACATTTTTATCAGGAACTTCATTCTTTTCACCAGAAAAAGGGAATCACAGGAAACAAAGTTTGGACCCCAAGAAAAAAAACCTTTTTTCTAGACACTAAAAAACAGACCAAACAATTTTTCTCTGTTGCTCAAAGAAAAGGAAGAAAACGGTAAACCAAGCCACATGTCACAAGATGTTATAGCTCTAAACGAAGAGAATTTAGGACTTCACAGCGTTGAAACAGTTGTATGTGCTGTGACCCAAATTGTAGGAGAAACATCTACAGCAATTTTATTTAGATTAGATACCAGAAAGAAATTCTCTCCTGTGAGTGTGGTGAGAACCTGGAACAGATTGCCCAGAGAAGCTGTGGATGCTCCAACCCTGGAAGTGTTTAAGGCCAGGCTGGATGGGGCTTGGAGCAACCTGGTGTGGTTGGAGGTGTCCCTGCCCAGGGGAGGAGGGTTGGAGCTCCATGATCTTTAAGGTCCCTTCCAACTCTGACCATTCTATGATTCTATGATATCCTAAGGCATCTCAAATGACCCCAGGTGGCTCATTCTATCTATGATTCTGTGAATCTATGAAATGAGTTTGGTTGGGATCTGTGCTATGGGATATCTCCAGTCTGACTTGTGTTTCTTTTCCAGCCCAGGTAGAGCTGAGATGACTGAAAATTGCTTGAACCTCATCATCTTCAGGATCATCCTGGCATTAGTCCTTGCCAACAGAACAGAATCTCTCACGTGGTGTTCAGCTGAAGAAAAAAAAGTTGAAGATAGGCATATAATTAATGCCAGTCAACAGGGTTGTGTGGAATATAGGTCTTGTCAGCCAAACTCCATTTCATTCTCTCATGAAATTACAAGTCTAGTTGTAATAAATGTAGGATGTAATAGCGAGGATGTAATAGACTTAATTAATGCATTTGACTTATTACTTCATGACAGTCTGATTAAAAAATTAGCACTATACAATATCAATAGTGCACATGTTAAATGGATTAAGAATTGTCTAAATGACAGTTCTGAAAAAAAATTGTTTCAAGGCAGTGAACAGGCACTGAATGGCAGCATTTTTATCTGTCCTCTGCAGGGGCTGTACAAAGTCCGCTGCTGGTAAAGTCTTTCATCACCACTTTTAAAGAAATAAAAAGTCTCAACTTACAGAATCTGTAGCTAACACAGATGAGCAGGTCTTCTAAAGTGATTTGTTGCTGGGCTGGGCAATTCAATCAAAAAAGTATTAAAAAATAGCAACACTAAAATGTCTACTGAAGGGAACAAGTGACACAGACCCCACCTGCAAGTGGGGAAAGCACAAGGGCGGCAATAGAAAGCAGATAAATATGGAATTTCACTGCAATATTGCAATAAAATGGCAGAGTGCCTGAATTGGGAGGTCTCAGTGAGCAAAGGGGCTGGTAGCAACAGCGGTGGAGAAATCAATCCCAACGTTAGGTAGATGCCCAGGGAAGTGGTGGAGTCCCCATCCCTGACTGTGTTTCAGAGTAGACTGGATGTGGTGTTGAGGGATCTGGTGTAGGGGAGAACTTGTAGAGTAGGGCTGATGGTTGGACTGGATGATCCCAAGGGTCTCTTCCAATCAAAATGATTCTATGATCCTCAAAAATAGTTTCAGTGACAGCCACAAAAGGCATGATACATTTAGCCTTTCTGAAAGAAAACCTCCAGGTTTTTAATTAAAGTATTAATTCTCTTCTCAGGAAGGGAATGACTGCCTGCAAAAGGGGTCTTTGAAGCAGCAATGAAAAGCTGCATCAAGAGCCAGTGGCAGGGATGGAAACCAGGGAAATTCGAGGGGACAAGTAGGGAGGGATTTTGGATACCACAGATGTTATCTGCTGCAAACCACCACATGGCTCAACTCCGCCACGGGATCGTCCGGCGCCCCCATAAACCTGTCCTCTATAAACCGAGGGAAGAGGCCAATTCTTCATCTCCCAGTGTTTTCAACTCCAATCAGGTTTCCTTCCATGAGGCACTTTAGACAACCAGCAGTTAAACTTGAAGGAAAAAGTTATAGGGCTTAATAAAATAGCAATGGGATGAAACGGAATGACCTACGATCTAAACGATGTCAAATTAAATAAGGCTGTGAGCCCTTACCAGCCTTAAACGCTGTGAATATGAGTGAATTGCCCCTCTTTTGCCTTTGTTCCTTTCTATCCTGAACACTGTGCTCTGTACAAAGAGTCAGGGCTTTTGTAGCATCTTCTTTTCATCAGGGTTGATGAGGTAGGGACTAACCTAACCACAATTTCTATAGGATCTTTCTATAGGTGAGGGAAAATCTTTCAGCTACAGTGTTGGGAACAGACAGACACCATATTGCCTCATTTTAAAACCCCAAATTTAACCCTAAACTTACACATCAGATGGATGGAACCTTTATATGGCAATAAATGATGTTTACTGACGCTCCAGTTATACTGCCTTCAAGGAAATGCAATGCCAGGCTCGTAACATCCAGCCTGTGTGAATCCAACCACTAAATTAAGTGAATATAGAACAAAACAAGTGGTCAAGAGGTGAGAAATGCTCGTCTTGGGTTAGGACATACTATCCACAAGGTTAATTAATAAGATGAAGGATTAAATACAGAAGGAGAAATGGGAATCGCTGCACCTCAGCCTCATAACTAACATCAATCTTGGATTGTTGGCAGCATTTCGCCTTGAAGACAAGAATTAGGGCAAAACTGGTCTATAATGTATGTTCTCTGTAAAAAAACATTCAAATAACCACTGCTCCACAGAAACTTTAAGCTTCACTTTTGGAAACAGAGACGTATTTCATAGACTTTCAAATGCTGAAAAATCACAACGTGTTCCATCAAAAGGAATTTGGAGAGTGATAAGAAATGAAAGAAGGTCAAAACCCGTGGCAGAATGGGCACAGAATGGTCCAATAAAGACATTGCACTGAAGACAGGTGGTTTTGAAAAATGTCACCGAATTTGTCACTTTCCTGGCTGGGACTGAAACCCTCAGTAGCACAAAGCAGTACAAATCATCCCGTGTTCTGCCCTAGACCAGGATCCAAGCTTTGGAACAATACAACAAATTATAGTCTCTATCTTTTTTTTATTCCAAATGTATTTATTTTCATCTCTACAAAGAAAGTGTAAGAAAATCTACTACTTGCTCCAAAGCCTTCCTGACAGCACAATACACAGCTCTCATTTAACTAATGTTCACAACCTATTTTGGTTAAATGATGTTTATAAAAGGAGCTAAGATCCCCAATAGTTTACTGTATTTCCCCCACTCATTTCATACAGAAGATAATGAGAATTTTCCTTGTTTTCATCACCTTCTACTTCTCCATTGCTCAAAGTTGCTGCATTTCAGGTGTGTATGGTCCCTGCCCACAGAGAGGGCTGCAATTAGATGATGCTGAAGGTCCCTTCCAACCCAAACCATTCCATGATTCTATTTCTCTACTCTGTATTAGATAATAAGCACATCACTAACACAGAAAACAAAATAAAACCTAAAAAATACCAAAACAAAACAAAAAACCCACCTGAAAACTAGAGAAAAAATTATTCTATTTTTTTATACAGACACTTTAGGAAAAAGAACATCCAAAGCAGGTGATGAACTTACTACCATGAATGCAAAGGGAGTCTCATGATTAAAATTACTCCCATTCCAGGAAAGATTCAGTGGTCCACAACGTCAGATTCTGGGCTTGGGGGGCAATCTGGAACTACTCAGCTTAGGTTTCTATTGGGCATTTTGGAGTGAGCGAATTTAGTTTCCTCAGAAGAAAAAAAAAAGAACATGGTCATGCAGAACTCAGGTCCTTGTATTCTGCAGCCCTACTCATTCAGCCCATTCTACTCACTGCAGTCCAGGAGGCCAATCCCATCCTGGGCTCCACCAAAAGGTGCGTTGCCAGCAGATCCAGAGAGGGGATTCTGCCACTTGGCTCTGCTCTGGTGAGACCTCACCTGGAGTCCTGTGTGCAGCTCTGGAGACCTCAAGAGAGGAAGGACATGGACCTGATGGAGTGGGTCCAGAGGAGGGCCACTAAAATGATCAGGGGGTTGGAGCACCTTTGCTATGAGGACAGGCTGAGGGAGCTGGGGTTGTTCAGCCTGGAGAAGAGGAGGCTCTGGGGAGACCTCAGAGCAGCCTTCCAGTCCCTGAAGGGGCTACAGAAAGTCTGGGGAGGGTCTGTTTACAAAGGCCTGCAGTGACAAGGTGAGAGGCAATGCCTTCATCCTGGAGAAGAGCAGCTTTAGATTGGATATTAGGAATAGTTTCTTTACTCTGAGGGTGGTGGACCACTGGAATGGGTTCCCCAGGGAGGTGGTTGAGGCCCCTTCCCTGGAGATATTCAAGGGGAGGCTCAAGGAGGCCCTGGGCAACCTGGTCTAGTTGGGGGTGTCCCTGCTGACTGCGGGGAAGTCAGACTAGATGACGATAGAGGTCCCTTCTGGCCTGGAACATTCTATGGTTCTATGATTCCATGATTTACTACCCCCTGAATTAATTCCTTCTCTGACACATTTGTGCCTATTGGTTCAGACAAGATGCTGTCTATCAAGGAATATGACAAGGGTGCCAGATAATACCAGACAAGACTGTCTTTTATTCATATATATGGGTTTATTTATAAACTATAAATGGATTGATCTATTGATTAGTGTTAGGTGTACAAGTCATTCTTTAAAAATATTAGATGGCAATAGAAGAGAACTGGGGACAGAACACAGCAGGGTAAGACCTTGGGACATCCAACCTCAAGTCCTTGCCCTTTGTGTAGGGGATACAACCCAGACTGAACTCAAACTCAAATCTGGGCCATAAACTATGCCTGGGAGTCATTATAGAATCATAGAATCATTTAGGTTAGAAGAGACCCCTGGGATCATCCAGTCCAACCATCAGCCCTACTCCACAAGTTCTCCCCTACACCAGATCCCTCAACACCACATCTAATCTACACTGAAACACAGTCAGGAAGGGTGACTCCACCACCTTCCTGGGCAGCTGATTCCACTGACTGACCAGATTCCACTGACTGACCATTATGCCACTCCATTACACACCAGCTTTAGCCTTTTGCTTGTATCATCAGTTTCTGCTGCCAGAACGTTATGAATTTAGGGGCTCAGAAGATTGTTTCATCACAAAGCTCCTTTGAAAAAATCAAATTAATGAAATTACATTGATATTTTTTATCATGATAGATAAACACAGTGAAGAAAGATCTGCCCAGGAAATAGATCCTGTTATCCATGGGCATGACAAACTTTGAGGATAAAAGACTAGTACTACGTCACAGTTGCACCATCCCTTTGTCCTAAGGATTTCAAAACACTTTCTAAATTTGGATTGTTATCCCCATTTTGAAGAGCATAATCCACTATTACATTGTGTCCTTCATAATTAATTTCCATATATGCAATATAATTACTTCAAATGAAACAAGCCCTGGGCGGAGAGCATTTCTGTTCTTTCCAAACCCAAAAGTTTCAAAAGTTAATAATTTGACTATACTACCTACCATTTCCCCCCAAAACAAGCTCAATAAGCAGGATGTTATCTTCAGCTGTGTGAAATAAGACATGGATTCAGTTGTGCCGTGAAGGCATGTTGTTGAGTTGAGATGGCTGAGGACAAACCCTCTGGACTTTCACTCCTACTCCAGAAGGCAGAGGAGCTCTTGAAATTTTCATTAAAGAGTTGGGAATAAACCAAATTATCAATACAATCCCCAAAACCTCTGAGAGACAGAGCAATAAAGGACAAGTCTTTGGAGATCGGGACCCTTCTGACAGCTCCATCTGCTGGGGATGGAAGCAGCTGATTGAGGAGGACAAAGAATGATGCAAGAGGGATCTTCCAGAGCCCACCCCAGTCCACAGAGTGCTTAAGTGGGTGCAAGAACCTAAAACCCCACTAAAACCCACCAGCACAAACGATTAGGAAGCTGAGACCATTATTTCCAGGCTGCATTTCAGTTTGCCTGGATATTTATGCTTCTTGTAGCTCCTAAAGCAAAAGCAAAAGCAAAAAGCCTAAGTTTAACAAAGTCAAAGTGTTCCATACCCTGAACATCACCGTCTCATACAAAGCTTTACTTGTCTGCTTCAACTGCCACTTGTTCCCAAGAAGGAAAATGAAAACCAAAAATACCCTTTTGGTTGGAAAGGGGCGTGATGTTCCCAGAAACCCGTGGGCTGGTTCAAGAGTAAGGAGCTACAGAGACCCAAGTCTCCAGAAAAGAGCTGTAATGGGAGATGTTTTTCACAAAAAATGGCAGTAAAATCCCAAACTAAGGCAGTTTTGGGGCTGTGCTCTGGCACAGAAAAAGCATAGATGGAAAAGTGAAGTGTAGATATAGATATATGATAAAATGCCTTGCACGGGTACTGAAAGCCACCTTCAATCTCTAAAGGGAATATTTTTCATTGTCAGTTTAGCAGAAAATATGATAGATTTGTTTTTGCTTAAAAGTTTACAGCTTTCAGCTGCAAAGGCTCTGTACAGCAGCTACAGAACAGGCAGAATTTCCTGAAATAAATGGGCAGAATGGGAGGCAAAGAATACCAGAAATGTGAAGAACATGCCATGCATTGAGGACAGCTTTGAAAGGGGACAAATGGAGGTAAACAAAATACCTAGGGACATCTATTTATAGCAAGCTCGGTGTAAGGAACTGCAAAACGTTAAATCAGCTGGAATGTAAAGAGAAGAAACAGAGAGTATGATATCTTAACACCTATTCTTTTCCACTAAAATAACAAAAATGGTAGTTCTGTCCTTTTCTCTCCCGAGTGATTTCAGTAAGAGGTTACTATTCCGAGGAGATCCCTGAAGGCAAGGGGAGATTCCTGAAATTCTCACTCTTTGTCACTCTGAAGACCAAGACAACACTTGGAAGAAAACTGTACATACCTTAACACCTGAGAATTGTAGACTAGAGCACAAAAAAGGGATAGATTGCTTTATTTGTTTTCGGAGAGCTTCTCTTTCCTATCTAACTTCTCACCTAATCCAGCAGTTACGGGATATACATCAGTGTGATCGGGATCAGGATTTCCCCAAAACAAATAGGTAAGAAAAAAAAAGCAGTACAGGCAACTCAAGACTTCACTGTCTTCACCAGAGACCTCTCCTGGAGATCAAACTGAATAAAGGCTACCACAGAGCACAGAACTTCATGACAGTCAGAGACTCAGGGGGTTTCCAGCACTAAGAGAGCTCGGGTGAAAATTCAGGATCAATTTGAACTCGGCAAACACTTAGCGTGTAGGAAACTGTTTTCTTTCCTTCAATCAAGAAGATAATTTGGGGAGAACTTATAGCAGGTCTTCTTGTATCTGAAGGGAGCTACAGAAGAGCTGGGGAGGGACACTTTGTTGGAGTGGAGTGACAGGACAAATTGAAAAAAGGGAGATTTAGATGAGATACCAAAAAGAAACTCTTTGGCGTGAGGGTGGTGAGACCCTGGTCCAGGTTGCCCACAGAAGCTGTGGCTGCCCCATCCCTGGAGGGGTTGAAGGCCAGGTTGGATGGGGCTTGGAGCCACCTGGTGTGAGAGAGGTGTCCCTGCCCATGGCAGGGGGTTGGAACTTGATGATCTTGAAGGTCCCTTCCAACCCAAACCATTCTAAGATCCTGTGGTTTCTTTTTGCTGTTCACAGAAGGAGCTGGCTCTCGGTCCTTCGACATTAAATTGAAATCAGAGAGGGTGCATTTACTTCTTAGAGAAGATCATGGCATGTTTAATTAAATTTCTGATTGATTGATGAATATTTTCACTTTCTGCTGATGCAGAAATGGACCTTTAAATGAGGCATGAAGAGAATGCCATAGACAGTCAGAGCCAAGAACTGGGACTCTGCCTGGTTCCCACCACCAGCCTACATTTTTTTCAATACATTACAAAAAAAAGAACTCAATCTTGGAGGTCCCTTCCAACTCTAACCGTTCTAAGATTCTATAAAACCAGTGATTCTACTGGGTGTACTATAGGGCAATGGGGTGTTCTTCTGCTAGAAAATAACATCTCCTCCCTCCAGGTCCTGGGGCCACACCAACCCCATGGATGGCTCCAGGCTTGGGGCAGTGTGGCTGGAGCTGCCTGGCAGAAAAGCACCTGGGGGTGCTGGTCGACAGGCGGCTGAACATGAGCCAGCAGTGTGCCCAGGTGGCCAAGAAGGTCAAGGGCATCCTGGCTTGTATCAGAAATAGTGTGACCAGCAGAAGCAGGGAGGTGATTGTCCCCCCTGTCCCACTGCTGAGGCCACCCCTTGAGTCTGGTGTCCAGTTCTGGGCACCTCAGCACAAGAGAGNTAGATTAGATGTGGTGTTGAGGGATCTGGTGTAGGGGAGAACTTGTAGAGTGGGGCTGATGGTTGGACTGGATGATCCCAAGGGTCTCTTCCAACCTAAATGATTCTATGATTCTATTTTATCATTATAACATCCAGATTTTTCATTGCAAGTTGTCACTTCCTTGTCACTGGGCAAGATGCTGTATAAAGACAGAATAAGAGACAACCTTTCCACCCACTGAAACTTCTGGAAATAATTTACAGCAAGTTTGGTTTTCCCAACTGTGTTCAGGAAGGTTCCTGCAATGAGAAGAGGTGACTTGTTCTACAGTTGGCATCACCTAGCCAACATGAATGCTTTAGAACATCTCATTCCTGATTATGGTAAGTGGAATCCTTCACTCCCAGGATCTCACCCCGAGCATAAAACCCCACTTAGTGATGACAAGTATCTTCTTAAGGACATGGAGAAAAATATGCCTTCCAGTGTCATAGGTTTCACAAAGACCATTAACCGCTGGAAACAGATCAAACCCCAGCTAATATATTTCTACAGCTGCATGACCCATATTTGAGATCAGGTTGATAAAATAAAGGCAAGTAGATCAATCACTAGTCTTTAATAAATCTTTATAGAAATTTCACTTTTTTTTGTGTGGCAAACCTTTTAGACATTATTAATTCTCACCCCAGTTTTAATGAATGGCTGTGCCAATGCTTAACCTCAGGAAGTCACGTGAAATGAATTATTACCAATGATTAATTAGGCTGTAATAGGCCACTAAAAGCAACCTTTACTTCAGCCATTGATAAAACTAATTAAAATTCACTCCAGTAAGCAGTGTACTGTTTATACCATGACTTACACATAAAAAAAAATACATAGTTTTGCTTTTTTTTCCTAAAATGTAAATATTATACTTCGTATTGGACCGGTGAAAGCATTCACCTCCTGCTTAAACCTAATGAGCATTCATTGCATTTGACTATCCATTATTCCCATTCAACCAGTCACAAATCAAGTGTTTTAAATTACAGGTCACTTGTATCCTTTCTGAAAATCCTGTCTAGATGGGAGCATTTAAGAAAAGCAAAGAAAGGATTTTAATTCAAGTGAAACCAGCATTCCTTGATATTGATTCATCCAAACAGATCTGCCCAATTTGGATGCCCAACAGCACTTAGAAGACAATGAGGAAAAGAAGTAGTTGTTAATCTATTAAAAAAACCCCAGAACTCAAGGAAGTTGTACACCCAACTACCGTGAACCCCTGTGCATTGATGTGTATCATACAGTACCTACCACTGCGAGATCTATTTGAATTTAATAACATCAAATCTAGCAAAATGAGGGGCACAAATTTCTCTCTCACAGATACCACTCCTTGGAGATACATTTATCTCATATTAGAATCATTGAATCGTAGAACTGTCTAGGTTGGAAGGGACCTTCAAGATCATCTAGTCCAAGCACCAACCTAACTCAGATTAAAAAATAACTCATCACTAACCTGTGTCTCTAAGCACCATGGCAACCTGTCTTTTTGAATCCCTCCAGGGATAGTGCCTCAACCACCTCCCTGGGCAGCCCATTCCAAGGCTTGATAACCCTTTCAGTGGAAAAAGTTTTCCTGATATCCAATCTGAACCTCCCCTGGTGCAACTTGAGGCTATTTCCTCTCGAGAGAAGCTCCAGCCTTGATAAGAGAAAAGGACACAGGAAGATCCAGTGGCTAAAAGCTGAGGTTGCATAAATTCAACCTGTAATGAAATGCAGTTTCTTAACATTGAGGGACAAATGCTTGACATTATTTATGTTCTTAAGGTAATTTTACTTCAAGCTTTTGTGCTGAATTCTATGGTCTGGAGATGTAGGAGGGCAGCAGGGATGGTGATGGTGATCATCCACAGCATCAGAATCCATGGATCTATGGCTCCATCCATCGTTCCTTTCTCCATCCTTTTTGTAATGCCCAGCACTCAGAATAGTTTCCAGCTCATTAAAGCCATTACTGTAGTCAAAGCTTCTTTGACTTTGAAGCAAAGAAGAAGCCCCTTCTTTGACTGGGGCTTCAACAGAAAGTAACATCCCTGCTGTCTGACTCTGTAACTAGCCAGAGGCATTCTCTGACTTTCTTCCATTTTTGCCTTTCACTGAAGCACACGTGCTCCAACAGCGAGGACAGGATGGCCCAGTACCCCATGTGTGGCTTCCATCTTCACTTTGCAGATGATGGAATGGGAGGAGATATGTCTCCATAACAGATTGTGGCAATTAATAACTTTTGCTATTCCTTCATCTCTCCCTTCATCTGAAGGAAGGTGAGAAGCTTTCCCCTCTGATCACCCGAGAGTATTTAGAATCATAGAATCATTTTGGTTGGAAGAGAGCCTTGGGATCATCGAGTCCAAACATCTGCTCTACTCTACAAGTTCTCCCCTACACCAGATCCCTCAACAATAGTGAACAACTCAACAATAGTGAATTCTGCTGCCACTGACGAGTCACAGAATGGTTTGAGTTGGAAGGGACCTTAAAGATCATTGAGTTCCAATGCCCCTGTCATGGGCAGAGACACCTCCCACTAGACACCTTCTATGTTGACAGTACTTTTCCATACGCAGCTTCTTGTACATGGCACATAGTGCTACAGTATAGAATCATAGAAAGGTTTGCATTGGAAGGGTCCTTCAAGATCATCCAGTTCAAACCCCCTGCCCTAGGCAGGGACACCTCCCACCACAGCAGGTTGCTCCAAGCCCCATCCAGCCTGGCCTTCAACCCCTCCAGGGATGGGGCAGCCACAGCTTCTGTGGGCAACCTGGGCCAGGGTCTCACCACCCTCACACCAAAGAAGTTCTTCGTACATACAAAGAAACTTTGGCATCTTCAGCAGAACTTAAGTTTATGCTTGAACTATAAAATTAAACAGTTCAGAGAACATTCCTAGGCCCTGGAATGAGATCTCTTCATCTACAAATTCTTGGAATGGTCATCTCCATGGCATTGGGTAATGCTGTAAATGTCTCTGCCTCTCCCTGTACGTGTGTGCATGTGTACTTTTGCACATATCACAGAATCCCAGAATCTCAGGGATTGGAAGGGACCTTGAAAGCTCACCCAGCCCAATCCCCTTGCTGGAGCAGGAACACCCAGAGCAGGTCACACAGGAGCGCATCCAGGCAGGGTTGGGATGTCTCCAGAGAAGGAGACTCCACCACCTCCCTGGGCAGCCCCTTCCACTGTTCAGTCACCCTCACTGTGAAGAAGTTTTTCCTCATATTTAACTGGAACCTCCTCTGTTCCAGCTTGCACCCATTGTCCCTTGTCCTGTCATTGGATGTCACTGAGAAGAGCCTGGCTCCATCCTCCTGACACTCACCCTTTACAGATTTATAACCATTCATGAGGTCACCCCTCAGTCTCCTCTTCTCCAAGCTCAAGAGACCCAGCTCCCTCAGCCTTTCCTCCTATGGGAGATGCTCCACTCCCTTCATCATCTCTGTAGCCCTGCCCTGGACTCTCTCAAGCAGTTCCCTGTCCTATAACTTCCCACATTATAGGTCACACATGTGGTAGCAACCACTCTTTCAGCGCCTAGAACGACGATAGGGCCAGACCTGTGTCGCTGGAGGAAGCGTGGGTACACAGGCTCAGAGAAAATTAACCTCTGGGTCTTTTATCTTCTCCTAAGCCCAACTGAAGTCTCGGCTCTGCTCTGCCCCAGACCAGCTGTTAGCAGTCACATGAGAGACTCTGCTTTGTAAATGCACTGATCTTGTGTAGCAAATGCTGACTTAAAGAAGGGATTAAAAATTTAAAAAAAAAAAATATTAAAAAAATACTTTCATTTAGCGAGCTCGTATTAAAAATTAAAGGATGTTAATAAATACTGTGTCTATAAGCCGGTCTAAATCTATCTAAAATGCCCCACAGTCAAGTCTTACATCAGTTATTATTGAAACATTAAATGCTTTTCTTACAGGCTTACAGCAATCAATTTAACTTTCAGTCATCTTGTACCCATATGTGCTGCTCCTGTTGATGAAATGGCTATTAATAAAGGAATAGATGGCTATGAATTAAAGCAAGCTCTACTTAATCACATTAATCCAGAGTATGTTAAAGGCTTCAATTTTCTAAATAATTTTGGGCTTAATGCCTCGGAGATGGGCAGACTGCTCTATTGATGCAGCATCTGGTCCAATTTAAGCTGCATTGTGAAGGAGGAATTGTTAGGCCCTTGCAAAAATAAGGAAGACTGACAGTTTTAGGGATGCAACCAAAACTGCTACAGCTGAGACAAAAGATACTGCAAGATATTGAAAAAGAGCTACAACAATTAAAAGGCAGCCCACTGCTCTGCAAATGCAACTCCACTGTTCAGTGAATTGTATATGATTAACTTACTCGTCCTGATGGGATGAGTACTCCATACACTTAACCATCACTGTATTTTCCAGTCATTGAACATCCAACAGCTGCTGCTGTGAAATATGTTCACTTACCCATTACATTGGGTTACCAATTAGAGAGGAATTATTTAAAAGGGAACGGCACAACCGCTAACACTGTCCTTGCAGAAGCAGGGATTTCGGGCTTCAGGGTTGTGGTGGTTTGGGTTTATTCCCTGAGGGTTTTATTATCATTATTATTATGAATTATTTTTGTTGTGTCAAGGCAGTAGCTTTACACTGAAATCAGACTTTGCTTGGCTTGCAGCACTGAAATAATGCTATGTTCAATTAAGGAGATGTAGGAAAAGCATCAAAGAATTTGGGGGGGAATAAAAAGCTTCACAGGAGAATTAGGGAGGGTTGAGGACATTTCTGCAAGAGAAAGATTTGTTTTAAAACCCAGTCTTCATCGAAGGCCCTCAATGAAGGAGCCAGTATGTTATAGTCCCTCCATGGGAAAAAAGATGTTGCCCTTGTTAATACTCCTGTGTTATAGTTAGTATGTCAAGATTACAGAAGTTTTAGGGGTGGATCTTTTTATCAGCAAGCCCACTGTAAATGAGAACAGCAACCCCAGTGAATTGAGTGCATTTGCACAATACACCTAAATACTGAATGGAGCCACCAAGTCACATTCTGCAGAGCTGGAAAAATCTCTGTTTGAGGGCTTATTTCAATACAAAGTAATAATTTCACGAAATCAATGGAGCTGTTGATTTATACCTAAATATATCAGCTGGAATTCTCTATGACTACAGGAGATTAAAGAAAACTTCCCATTTCTCCATGTTGGCCATGCTTTCCTTCAACACTCCTCAGTACCAGAAAAATCCACAGAGCTGTAGATTTCAAAGGGCTCTATAAGATAAGATAAAGTTTCTCCTTTTTTATAAATGAGGACAATAGGCAGAAAGAGCTGAAGGTCATCTAAGTCACCCTTGGAGCCAGGAATAGAAGGAAATCAGCTGAGTCTCAAGGTACCAGCCCAACTGAGGTGCTCCTCCTCCTTTTTGCAATATCTTCTGCTCCAAAGAGCTGCCAGGAAAAGTCCAGCATTAAATCCACCGCTGAGGAATATGAAAGGGAAAAGCAGGAACGGGGAAGCAAACACACATTGAGCAAGAGTGTGGTGCTGCGTGGGAGAAGCTGCTGTAACCCATTTTCAGTACCTGAGTGTAATTAAACGGGATGATCTTCCCATACCACATTCAGGGAGAATTCTCCTTTCTAGGAGGGGTTGAAAAAGCAGGAAAGAAGGTTGTGCTGCTGGTGTGACAGCTACAGTGGTAGTTTAGGGATTCTTGGATGAGGTGAGAATAGAGGGATGCTCTATAAATATTTTACGCCTCAGCCCTGGAGGGTTCAAGGCCAGGCTGGAGGGGCCTTGGAGCAACCTGGTCTGGTGGGAGGTGTCTCTGCCCAGGGCAGGGGGGTGGGAATAGAAGATCTTGAAGGTCCCTTCCGACCTGAACCACTCTGTGATTCTCATAACCTTGTGCAAAACATCCAAAAAGCTTTATCTGATCTTTATCAGTAGTTCTAATAGTTCAGCTGTTCCTCAAACTCTGGACCACTCTTCTAATTAAGAGCTATTAAATAGGCCTAAGTACAAATAAATAACCACTTACCGTGCCAGTGATATAAAAAGAACTCATATCTAGGAGTAACACTATGGCAACAGCTTTTGTAAGCTACTCTTTGACACTGCAGCAGAGCTCCTGTTTAACAATTCAACTGCAGAAAGATGAGAAGAAAGGAGGCAAAAAGCAACTCAGTGATATCCCTGCTCATAGATCAATTGTTTTGATGAATTGTGCCCTCACACGTTGTACGAGCATATCCTGTGCAGACAAATTCTATTTCACGGTAACAATGAGCCCGTGTGGAGGAGAGTCTATTTCCATATTGAAAATAAGGGAATTAGAGGAGAATGGAAGGCAGTAAATAGATGAATATGCAGTGAGACACTCAGCTTTATGCTCAGTTGGTCTGCAGAATTCCCCTTCCAGATCTGATGTGACACTAGTTCCTTCTGCACCTTCAGTAGAAGGTCAGAACTCCATTTCAAGAGCAGTCGCAACAAATACGGTTTTGCTGCACAGTTTTTCCCTTTTTAATGAATTCTTTTCCACAGCTGCCTGAAACAGTCATCCTTGAGGCAGGCTCTAGAAATAATTCTCTTTATACTGGAAAGTTCCTTAAATCCCCACTGCTATCTAAAAGGTATTGCTGATCATTCGAGACGTCGGTGGGCTTCAGAGCGTGTGAATCTCTGGGAAAGACCAGGAAGAGCATTTTGCTCTTAGTTAATTAGATCTGACACAGCAGGAGTTTGCACCACAATATTGCACACCTTGGGTGGGACATCCCTTGGTTCAAACACCTGCTCAGGAAGTTTGATGCCTGGATCCCAAATGACTCTCAAACTAAAAGACGTTCAACTCCAGAGATCATTCTAACTACCAGGGTAGAGGATATGCTCAGGAATAACATCAGTTACTTGTTCTGATGAAGCAAGGCCACTGTGTAGCCACAAATGCAAGATCCATAGAATGATTTAGGTCAGAAAAGACCTTTAAGATCATCAAGTCCAACCATAACCATGGCACCGCCAAGACCACCACTTACCTATGTCCCTCAGCACCACGTCTACATGTCTTTTAAATACTTCCAGGGATGATGATTCCATCCACCACTTCCCTGGGCAGCCTCTTCCAAGGCTTGACAACCCTTTCCATGAAGAAATTTTCTCTAATATCCATCCTAAACCTCCCCTGGCACAACTTGAGGTCGTTTCCTCTTGTCCCACTGCCTGTTACTTGGGAGAAGAGACCAACCCCCCCTGGCTACACCCTCCTTTCAGGGAGTTGTAAAGAGCGAGAAGGTCTCCCCTCAGCCTCCTCTTCTCCAGGCTGAACACCCCCAGCTCCCTCAGCTGCTCCTCACAAGACTTGTGCTCCAGACCCCTCACCAGATTCATTCCTCTTCTTTGGACACCATAAAGCCAGACAGGAAGTTTGGTTTTTGCTTAGGGGAACTGGGACAGGGAGGAGAAGGAAAGAAAGAAGAGTGAGGTCCTGGAACCTATTCAAAACATTATCCTCTTCTCTTAATAGGGTTTTTAACAGCTTCACACCAGATACACTGTGGGAATCTGTGCTTTTTGCTGTGCAAGAATCTCTTGTTTGCTTCTGTCCCCACCACATTTCCAGTTTGGATCGCTCATTTTTGCACATACAGAAGCAGAAGGAATCATAGAATAGAATCACAGAATCATTCAGGTTGGAAGAGACCCTTGGGATCATTGAGTCCAGCCATAAGACGAGGTCCCCTCCCCATCTACAACCTGACCTACTTAATTCATTAAAATCGGACCCCAGCTTCCTTTCACTTTCGAGCTTGATGCCTAAATTCAGCTCACACACTAAGGACAGATGATCCCACTCCATATTTTTTCATTTAATTTTAGCTTCATGCAAAGACCTCTGAATGGGTCACAAAGACAGGCTGGGCGATCACAGTGTGAGTGGAGAACTCGTTACACCATTACTCCTGTCTTCGAACACCTTTGAACACCCGCAGAAGGGCTCAGCTCTCCCCTGGCAGAGAGGAATGAGGCAAGAAATAAAACTAAGCCATTTGTTAAACCAAAATAAATGAAGTGGTGAAAAATAATGGTCCCATCTGCATCTACCCCTGGTCCAGGGTCAGTTCTGCACTGCCAAAAACTGAAAGGAGAGGAGCGAAATAGAATCCTGACCGTCTTCCTCACCATACAGTCCATTCAGAAAACAGTAATAACAGTAATAACAACAATATTTAATGCTCTTATAATTCTGTGGAGCCTCAAGACGTTGCACAACCAAAGCCTCATCAATGAGGCTTTGCCAAGACTTGTTTGCGACTTGGTGACCACTTTTCTCTTATCATCACATTAGCAGACTGAGACAGATTTCTTCCTGATGTAATGCCACTGACACCAGTGGAATTAGTCCTAGGATCAATTTGGCCCAATTTATTACTTTCTTAATAGATGATCAGAGTAGTATAAAGGTGTTCCACTTGAGTTGGAACAAAGAATTCGCACAGCATTCAGTGCACAGAATGACATGATGAAAACCTGTGGGCTTTCCAGGAAATGTAAAGCACTATCATTATAACCCAAAAGTGAAAGAGAGGGAAAAGAGAGAGGGGAAGGGGAGAGGGGAAGGNAAAGGGAAAGAGAAAAGGGAAAGAGAAAAGGGAAAGAGAAAAGGGAAAGAGAAAAGGGAAAGAGAAAAGGGAAAGAGAAAAGGGAAAGGGAAAAAAGAAAAGAAAAGAAGTCAAGAATGTGTAATCACAATAGTTGGTGATAATGCAAACTTTCAGCGTAGTACCTACTACCTGTCACCTTCCCAGGATTCATAAAGATGAAAAATGGCCAGAATAAATTAGAATAAATTATGACCTTCTTAATAACACAGGCAGGAGAGTCTCTTTTGATCCCCAGCATCCCTCTGAGGAAGAGAGTATTCTTCCACACCCACGAGTTGGATCCCTCATGGCTAAGCCGTACGTACCTCAGAAAAACAAACTAATCCTGATTTAAAGCTTTGCAGTGAGGGCAAATTTTTAGCTCGTTTCGGAATCTCATCTAACCTTTATAATTAAGATGTGCATCTTAGTCAAGGCTGTCAGCTCCAGTGCAATGTTTTAGCCTCAGTGCCTGTTCCTGCAGTTTAGCTGGCTCCTAGGCTGAACCTGATGGTTACCCTGAGTCCAGAGAAGGTAAAACAATCACTGCAGCTCTTTGATGCACGAGTATCTCTAAGTACTTGAAAGTATCTCCATTTCTTCTGCCTCCAGAAGGACTGAACCTGAAAGCAGGCAGAACAGGGGAGGCAGAAGTGCTATGGCAGGGCCATGAAGAGCTCTACAATGCCCACAGGCCATGAAGCCTTTCTACCTAAACAACTGTCCAAAGAGAACCATACCTTGCATAAAGTATTCCCTGCTCCCAGCAGCCTCCCACTTACAGAATCACAAAATCATAGAATGGTTTGGGTTGGAAGGGACCTTCAAGATCATCCAGTTCCATCCCCTTGCCCTGGGCAGGGACACCTCCCACCAGACCAGGTTGCTCAAAGCCTCATCCAACCTGACCTTGGAACCCTGCTGGGATGGGGCAGCCACAGCTTCTCTGGGCAACCTGGGCCAGGCTCTCCACATTCACACTGAAATATGTCTTCCTGATGCCTAATCCTCATCCCCCCTCTTTGTGGGTAAAAGACCTCAAAGATTTCTGCCAAATCCACCCGAGAGCCCCTGAGAAGCTTCTGAACAGAACATTGACACAGATTACCACCCCTTTAATACAAACACGTTGCCTATCACCCATTAAGGTTATAGTTGCTCCTTTGACTTCTGATTGAAATGTCACTTAGGACCCCTCCACTGGGACACCACCCAGGCTCACCAGCTGACCTCATGCTCTTGGTGACAATAGCATCCTACCTCTCCCAGAGGTGCTACAACAGATGCCACCAAGTGCTCTTGTACTAAGTAACAGGGGCACAGCTGTATTTTTCATGCCTGGTGAGGTTCCTGAGAAGAAGGACCACCACAGTGTGCTCCAATTTAAAGCCCAATACCAGTCTGAGAACACAAGGAGAGTACAGTCAGAAGTGCTGTCTGTTCAGTTGCTTTCTACTCAAAAGCAGGCAGGGGTAGGCTGAGATGATGGTTTATCTTATTAATTAAAATTCTCTTATAGTTGCTTTTGATTTCTCCAACTGTCTGCAGCAATCTGGTGTCTCTTCTCTTAGTTTCATACAGCACACTTTGGGAGGAGAGGACCTTATTTTTCTTCTGTGCTTTCCCCAGAGAGGTCATAGTCCACGCCAAGTCTAGCATTCAAAACATTAAGGGCACTGTTTTAGCACTTTTGTTCTGCTGCTGTAGTGTATTAGCAGAAAGTGAACCATATAGACTTTATGGAAATGTGACATTAGAACAGAATCACTCGAAGGCATTTCAGCTACAATTAACATTTTTCACTCCCCGGAAAGAAAATAAAAATAGTTTCTAATTGAATCGCTTCACTGAATAAACACAGGGTAAAAGCAAGCAGGGAACCAGCAGACAGCAAAATAAGGTTAAGCCACATGTCGGGGTTGGTTCTTTTTCCAACAGGCAGATTGGGGCTGTGTGTCAGCAGTGTGGGCGCCTGTGGATGCCAGCGCTGCCACCCTACACTTCTGCACTCAGTAACAGGCAGAGAAGTGTCTCCAGGCATTCACCGCACGCAGAGTCGAGGAGGCAAAGCTGGTCATTCCTTCTTGCTTCTTCCCAGCCAGGGAACTCCAAGGATCCACGGGTTTACAGGGCTGGTTGAGAATGGAAGCATAGATAATGCACCTCAAAGAAGATTGAAACCAAGGGTAGAGCAGACCAAAGAGTCCAGGTTTGAGTATCTTCAGTTTTGATTGTCTTGAGTTGTCTCCCACCCTTGAAGTGGGAGATAAGAGGATGGGGCTTTTCTCAGTAGTGCCCAGTGACAGGACAAGAGGGAATGGGCACAAACTGGAACAGAAGAAGTTCCATCTAAACATGAGGAGGAACTTCTTGACTTTGAGGGTGGCAGAGCCCTGGCAGAGGCTGCCCAGAGAGGTGGGGGAGTCTCCTTCTATGGACACGTTCATACCCTGCCTAGACACATTGATGTGCAACCTTCTGTGGGTGGACCTGCTTTGGCAGGGGGTTAGACTGGATGATCTCCAGAGGTCCCTTCCAACCCCCCTGTGCCTCTGTGATTCTCTGATCTGTACCAACATTCCTGAACTTTGTCCAGGAATTGTCCAGGATAGGCTAGTGGCCAGGCTACCACCATGTCAGGGATTACCAAAGCACTCCAGCAGTATGACCAGTCTCATACTCATGCCCAAATCTCCACCCTCTTCAGTTTACTGACATAGATAGAGCCTGTTTTAGTGCACCAAAGCATTTGGAAGAATTTTGTCTCTTCTATAAAAGAATATGCCTGCAATGGATGTCTCTCAAGTCCTAGCCCACAGCAAATCCTCAGTAATTAAATGGATAGATGGCTTCATTGAAGGATCCTTCATCTCTTGGCTCTACCAAGATAAGTTAGGACTCCTCAGACAGACTCCTTGATCTCCCAGCAAATACTTCTTGCTGTGCACCTTTGTGGCCTTTTGCTATTTTATGAGCCTCTTCTTCCCCCAAATCATCCTGAGTTTGACAAAAAAAACCCCAATCACAATGTTGTTGATATTTCCCTTAATGGACGTCACTGCAGAATTGTGAAAGGTGGGGCACTCTTCATTATGAAATATTTTGATTTTTTCTTTTAGTTCAAGCCAAAGTGCCCTTCTAAAACATGGTTCCATTACTTTACTTCTTCCAAAAATTTTAAGAACTATTTAAAAGAAAATCCATGTCCTACATGGTCTCAATTTCTTCATTTCTTCGGGGTTTGTGTTAGCCAAAACTATTCAGGAAAAAAAAAAAAACCAACTAATTGACCCAAGAATTATTTCTATTTAATTTTTTCAGTGTATCCAGCTAACTGAAGGAATAAAAGAGCAAAAGCTATTTCCTTAGCAACTGTCTTCTCTTTCTGAGCCTCTAAATCAGTAATACAGGGCAGTTGCCTACTGCTACGTGTCACACTCCGAAGGGATTTGTTTCATCTTTCTAAATGTTGGTGAGCAATTCCATGAACTCCCTTGAGCTCTGGCTTTCCCAAAAAAGTGTCCTTTCCCTCTCAAAGTGTCCTTTACCCTGTTGTTACTTCAAAGCGAAGGCAGAAACCGTAGCTATAGATCATTACAGCCACAAGGACACCAAAGGCTCTGCCTCTCCTTTCATTGGACCAAATTCTTCTATTCATGGACCAACTTCTTCTCACCTGAAGAAACTCATGTGAGAGTGTGTGTCTGAACTGTAAAACAGAGCAGAACTTCACTATTACAGTTTTACTTATTATGAACTGAGATAAAATAGCATTCTTGGGCACAGCTGAGTGAGAAGAAGTTTAACTCCTGTAACTAGACATTTTCATCAATCATCCATGAAACCATGCAGGTCTCTTGTAGAACTATTGAAAATCACCATTATCATAGAATCATTCAGGTTGGAAGAGACCCTTGGGATCATCCAGTCCAACCATCAGCCCTACTCTACAAGTTCTCCCCTACACCAGATCCCTCAACACCACATCCAATCTACTCTGAAACACAGTCAGGGATGGGGACTCCACCACCTCCCTGGGCAGCCCATTCCAGGCTCTGACCACTCTTGCTGGCAAGAATTCTTGCCTCATGGCCAGCCTAACCCTACCCTGCTGCAGCTTGCAGCCATTCCCTCTCCTTCTATCGCTCATTGCCCGTGAGAAGAGACCAGCACCAACCTCTCTGCAATGCCCTTTCAAGCAGTTGTAGAGAGGGATGAGGTCTCCCCTCAGCCTCCTCTTCCTCAAACTAAACAATCCCAACTCCCTCAATCCATCCTCATAAGCCTTATTCTCCAGGCCCTTCCCTAGCTCCGTGTCCCTCCTCTGCACTTGCTCCAGCCCCTCCAGATCTCTCTTGTGCTGAGGTGCCCAGAACTGGACACCAGACTCAAGGGGTGGCCTCACCAGTGCTGAGCACAGGGGGACAATCACCTCCCTGCTTCTGCTGGTCACACTATTTTTTATGCAAGCCAGGATGCCCTTGGCCTTCTTGGCCACCTGGGCACACTGCTGGCTCATGTTCAGCCCCTTGTCACCCAGCACCCCCAGGTCCTTTTCTGCCAGGCAGCTCCAGCCACACTGCCCCAAGCCTGTAGCCATCCATGGGGTTGGTGTGGCCCAAGGGCAGGACCTGGCACTTGGCCTCGTTGAAGGCCATGCCATTAACATTGGCCCATCTATCCAGTCTATCCCAGTCCCTCTGTAGAGCATCCCTGCCCTCAAGCAGATCAACACTCCCACCCAACTTGGTGTCATCTGCAAACTCACTGACAGTGTTTTCTGTGTCCCTATCGACATCATCAACGAAGATATTAAAAAGGAAAGGCATGGGGAGATAGTATTCCATTTACAGGCTTTTATATGCCAGCATAGAAATATGTTCCATGAATGGAGTCAAACTGGGTTACGTTTACACATAGTAATTTCAGGAAAAACAGTCCCAATTTCAGCAATAAAAAAAAAATCTATTCTCAGAAATATCCCTATTATCCCAAAATTTCTGTCATGAGCCACTAAAGGAATGACAACATCAGCTGGGGGAATAAGCAGGAGGAGGTGCAGAACAACACAAACACACCACGATAAAGAAGACAAAGAGGGAAAACCCAAACATGGTCGACCTCCAGAGCAATGCTCTCCCAAGAGCTGTACCTTCTCCCTGGTTGGTTCACCTCTGATCTCCACCCCTCAGGACCTTCTTTGGCTTATTGTTTTCTGCTTTCTTTTGACTTACAGTATCAGTTTGCTCAGTACTTCAAATACTGCCTACCCTGAATGGTTCCTGTGGACACGAACAGCCACGGGTGACCTCAAAGGAGTTACTACCTGTAGTGATCACTACTTCAAGGAGGACACTTTGGTAGGCTGAATAGAGTGGCCTCATTGGTTTTTTACATTTTCAAGTGTCTCCATAACAAAACCAAAATGGAAGAAAAGCCCATAATAAAAACAGGGAGCCCTTCAGCAACATCATGTTTTTCACCAATACACCCTGTTCCCGTGCCTAAAATGAGAAGAACCATCCCCATTCAGGAACAGCAACACAGGGAACATCACAGCCTAATCCTGCACGGAGACTTAGGAAAAGGAAGGTCCTTTGGGAACCCAGGAGAGGCTTCAGGTCAGAAGATTTTGTCTTTGACTTGTTCTGTAATGGCTCTTCCAACCTCTGGGGCCATCACATTTTCATCTTATATATATCTTTAATAAAAGCAGGAGATGAGAAAGACAGAAACAACACATCTCAGTGGAATACAGTTCAAATAAAGTTGTTAATAATAAATAATATATTTTGTATTTATACTGCTACCACTACCTAAGCCTGTGATTATGGGCAACGCTGAGACAAATGGATAAAAGGAACAGAGGAGAGCGGGGAGGCTATTAGGATTTGAAATTTGCCACAAGGCACAATCAGGTATCTAAATAATAAATATCAGTGTAATTTCTTCAAGCCCGAATCAGCCAAGACATTAACCCTGAGAAGTCACATTCTGAAATGGAAATGTAAACTTAAGCTTGATTAAAGACGTGGCAGAACTCCCTGGGCAGAGCAGTCCCCATCCCTGGCAGACAGGCAGCTTTTTGTTTCTCAGGCAAGGGTCGGTAAAAATAAAAGTCTTTATTCTGCCGTTTGCTTTTAAGTACCGAATCTACAGAACACGCTTCTGAATCCAGGTATTCTAAGGTGTAAATGACAGCTCCTTGGTCAACAAGAAGCTCTTCTGTTGAAAAAGAACATGTCAGTAATGTCAACGCAGACAATTTTCTAGGCAGAGCTGCAATATAGCAGGTAGCAGAAATTCAACGCTTCGGTTATATTTCTTGTTGCCAAGGTTTTAGCGTCGCAGCAGCATCTGCTATCACCTTTCCAAGTGATTTTTTTTTTTTGAAGCTAAATTGGTACATTCATTTTATTTCATGACTTAGCAATTGCATCAAGGACAAATTACAGCTTACAGGGTTATCTCAAGGTTTTGTCTGCACGTCTAGGAGGATCCTAGGACTGGAGCCACGCGATTGCAGAGACTCAAGTTATTCCAACAGTGGCCTAGTTATAAAAGTTACATTTTCTACAAAATCCTGTTCTCCAACTGCTACCAATATACAAACCACTAATATCCACCACACATGACTAACTGATCAGTGCCATATCTTGTACTTTGGCTGAGCCTTCTTTCCTTCCTTCCTTACAGGTGAACTAGGCAAAAGCAAAGGGGAGAGGTTGTGCGATTGGCCAATGGTACCAAGGCATGTTCTTCAGATCAAGGGCATGGTGAACACTGACAGTCTTCACAGACTCTATAAGCCATTAAAATTTCTGTTCTTATAAGAAACAGAAAAGAATAGACAAAGGCACAACAGGAATCTATTCTCTTGACAGCGGTTTAATAATAAAAGAAAAGGTTCTGAGCCATTCCCGTTACTGCTCGGAAACTTTAATCTTGGGGACTCGGTTTCTGCTCATGAAAACCTTCAGATCCCTTTATAAGCTACAGAAAGTGAAGGGAATACTTGTGGTTTAATTATACATTTAAACGTTCTGGAGAGTCAGTCCCGCTTTGGAATTAGTGTTGTGGTGTCTAAACGAAGGGCTTTTCCAGTAGAGAAGGCACTGCCTCAACACCCTGAGAGTTTGCCACAGGACACTCACCTGTATTTCGTAGAGAATGGCAAATCTGAAGAGGAAAGAAATACTTTCCCATATTTGACCTTCTCTCTACTGATATTAGAAGCTGGTGAAAAAATGCTAGTCTAATTTGGTGTTGTTGGCTTTAATGCTGCTCATGCATAAGTGCATCAAGTAGAAGCCCCACGTCACAGAGTCAAACCCTCTTCCACTCTCAAAGCAAAAATGTGCAGATCATCAACCTGTTGTGGACTTCACTGGTGGCTTTGCCCTCTCTTTCCAGTAGAACTAAGATGAAGCAGAGATGGAATTCACTTTGTAAATCACCAACTGACCAAAGGGATAGGAGGTAACAGAGCAAGAAATTAATTTTGCCTTTCTCCGCTCTCTTCCATCAGTGATTTAGAAGTCTTCTGGATGACCTTTGGAAGCCTAGATGTTTTAAGAGGAATTCATAAAACAGAATCATAGAATCATTTTGGTTGGAAGAGACCCTTGGGATCATCGAGTCCAACCATCTGCCCTACTCTACAAAGTTCTCCCCTACACCAGATCCCTCAACACCACATCTCATCAACTCTGAAACAGAGTCAGACTCCACCACCTCCCTGGGGCAGCCCAGTCCAGGCTCTGACCACTCTTGCTGGGAAGAATTCTTGCCTCATGGCCAGCCTAACCCTACCCTGCTGCAGCTTGCAGCCATTCCCTCTCCTTCTATCGCTCATTGCCCGTGAGAAGAGACCAGCACCAACCTCTCTGCAATGCCCTTTCAAGCAGCTGTAGAGAATGATGAGGTCTCCCCTCAGCCTCCTCTTCCACACATTAAGTAGTCCCAAGTAGTCCCAACTGGAGCTCCAGCATCTAGAAACCAATCAAAAGACTAATTGGGATGCAAGAGGCAACACCCAGAAAACAGTGGGTTTGCACCAGAGGAAATATGAAACAAATCCACAATCAAGTCTTTTCTGTAACTCAACGCAGAATCTAAGGCCATGTGGCATACTTTTATATCATGTTGTTAATTATTAAGAAGCTTAAGTTGTGTACAAGAGAATCTGCTTCAGGAAGGTATTGAGAATTGACCAGATTCCAAATTGACTCAACTCACTAAAATACTGTGACTTTCACTGAGCCTCTTAACTAATATTGGATAATAAACAGGCCTATTCATCTCCCTTTCTTACACCAAAGATAAACAAAGAAAGAAACCCCAAACAAAATAAGATGACCTGCTTAGATGTTAACAGTTTGAACCATAAACCCTGTTTTTAAGAAAACCATCGTTAGCAGCGTCTTTTATATGGTAATTGTACACAACCACTTCATGAATAACAACTGCAGACTTTCTCCCTCCTGATTTCAGTGCCACTTGAGATATGCAGATTTCAAAAAGCTTATGAATATAGAAATAAACAGAATTGTTCTGAACATCTGTAAGCAAAATATGAAAAGATGTTTCCTACTGAATGAACATCCTGGGCTGTCTAATGCTGGCCAAAAACGGTGTATTTATGCATCGGGCTGAAGCACCGAAATAGCTCCAAATCCTTTATGTGCTCCAGAAAGCCTTTTCAGAGTCTCATCTGTACAGTTGTCACCACAAAGTGTAAAAATAATTTCCCAGCACTGCATTCAGAAGCTCCAGAGTAACTCAATTACCTCATAAACATCAGTTTAGCAAGGCAATGCCACATCAGCCGAGAGGAGAACCTTCAGATAAGCTGTCCCATGTTGGAACAGGGCAACACTAGTATCACCCTTTCAAGTAGAATCCCAATTTTCCTACCTGCCCAACAAAGGGGTGTGCCATCCTGCTCTTCAAGGCTTATGAGGTTGGAGGTTTGTCCTTAGAGGCTGAAGTTTTAATGGAAAACCAACATAGTTTCATAATGTCATAGCCATCACCTGGGTGCCTTAAGAAAATCAGCTCTTCCATCCAGGTGAAGTCCACCACATGACGATCATGGCAGAAGACTGGAGGACTACAGGTGTGAAAAATAGGCCTGTATTCACTTAAAGAACACACCTCTTTCTAGGGAATATATTAAAAGCATGAAGAAGAAGAAAGAAACACCACTTTCTTGTTTTCTGTAGAAGATGCCTACTCAGGACTAATGGGGTTAGTATGAAGAGTGCAGCAGAATATCCAACTGCAATCAATATGCTCCAAGACTCCATCTAAGTGATTCCTCAATTTAGAGGCATTTAAATACTGATGTCAGTGCCACATTACTGTAGACTTTAAGATCAATTGTATTTAAGGCAGTGTTGTCCTCTGAGGTCTTCAAACAAGGTATTATTTAAGATCATTATCGAAGATCTAAAATAGCACACAAGAAGAGAAAGAACCTTGTTGGCCCTATGACCAGTGAACATGGAACATGTTCCTGTCCCTTTTGATTGCTGCTACATCAGCAAAAAGGCATTTTATCTCTTGCAGTGGAGAAAGTCTGACTGATCTTCTGGCCTTCTACTATGGAGTAACTACAAGGGTGCATAAGGGAAGAGAAACCAATGCCTTTCCACCTCTAGGCTCCCACATTGGTTCTCCCCTGCTGGGGGTTCCCACATTGGTCCTGATGCAAAGGGTTGAAGATTAATTCTTGTCCATCTTCTGTTACTATTGGGATGAATACCGGTTCTTCAGTATGATTCTATTGTATTTACTCCTACCCTATTAAATCGACTTCTGTTTAAACCCTAGTGCTTCCTTGATTTCCCCAGTTCCCCTTTGCTGGGTGGGGAGGAGTCATCAGGTGACACAAAGACTCTCCAAATGACATGAAACTGTGATGGATTTCCTCAAACCGTGACAACTGCTGAAGATGTTAAATAACATTGGTCCTGGGATAAACGGAGGGGAGGGACACCACTCAACACTGGTTTCTACAGGAATTTAGAGCCAATGAATGGAGCTCCCCTTTTCACTCTCTTCTCAACCCTCCATCTCAGCAGAAAGAGCTGGCAAAGCTGGGGCGGGGGGGCGGGGGAGGATGGAAGGTGGTGACATAACAATGGGAGCCCCAACATTCCTACCCAGGACACCAGCAAACATAGGCACCCACACCACTTTGGTGCATCCACTGCGCACAGCACTCGCTCCACTGAGCACTTCTGACCATCTCCCTGCTCAACCTGTGCCACCAAGCCTGTGCTTCGTGGGCCCTCCCGCTATCCCACCCACTGGGAAAGCCTTTCCTCTTCCCAAAACTCTCCAAAGCCAGAGGTAAGAGGGACCCCAACCCCAGCAGCCCAGGGACACACCTTGGGGAAATGCACACCACTTGCTCCCCTTGGACTTCTCCCTCCTCCTTCTCAGTCCCCTGCTGCTCCATCCCTCCTACCCCAAATAAGTATGGCACGGCCAGCGTTGCCTCACGTCTCTCTTCCAGCATCCACCAACCTCTGCCAACTGCCAGGGCAGGAGCGGCAGCCACTCCCTGCACCCCCAGCAACAGCAGCAAATATGGCACCCCCATCTGCCCTGGCACCTCCACCCTCCCGTCCCTACCACCACCTCCAGCCACCATGATCCCCTGCCTTCTCCATCTTCTGGGCACCTCCAGCAGCCCCAGTGACCCTGTCCACTGACAGTTGGGGCATCGGGGCTCAGCAAGACGCAGCGACCCATCCTGCTCTCACCTGGGCAAGTCCTGCCCAGGAAATACAACTCACAGATCAGGTCCCAGTACCGTGGGGACAGCTCTCCTGTTACCTCTCCCCACTGTGCAGACCCAGGAGACTCCCCAGAAAACCCAGCCCACTACAACTCCTTCTCTCCCACCCAGGTCTGCAAAACACTCCAACCGGCGGCTGCTGGATCAACACCACATCTCCAGCAGTGACAGCATGAGCGCTCACCGGGCTTCAGCCACCGCCTTCACCATGGGCCATGGTGGTGCTTCACCAGGCACTGCCCCTTGGGGAAACCAGGGCTGCCAGCATGCTGTGACCAGCAGAGACCAATGGGCCACCCAGGGCAATCTACAGCTTCTCCTGCCCTGCCAACACGAAGGAGTGGCCCTAGTTTCTGCAGGGCTGCCACCATCCATGCCCGGCTTCCAGCAGCTGAAGGGGTGGTGCGGATTGTACATGTTGAACACAGCCAGCCCCTTGGTGGCAGCTCTGGGCAGTGGCACCCACATGGCTGAGGGCACTGTCCCAGCTGCTGACGGCTCCCTGGGCACACCTG